>JAJHJA010000493.1:0-240570 GCA_021202915.1 Heliconius himera
TAATTATCTCGCTCTGGTAAACAGGCAAAGAGTAGCATAGAGTTCCATCACTCAACATGCAATGTTTAGAAAATTGGGCCGAAAGCGGACAACGAAGTGTCTAACTTTAAATCCCCTCTTTGCTTGCTTCATATAGGAAACAGTGGAAAGATAAAAATATATGTATGGACAGTTAGAAACTATGATATATAACAGTACGCAGTTCTTGTAATAATACTCAGTAAGAAACTCATTAGTTGTTCTTTCAATCAATAATATTTAGAATATACCTATTATATACTAATTATAGAGCCTTTCCGTTTGAGTATCAATTATATTTTATTTCATACATTTTAACATCATTATAGTATTTTTAAATAAAAATAATATACTATGTTTTAGTTTAGTGATGAGGCCGGTCGTGGCAGGGGCAAAAAGTGTGACTGTAAAACCGACTGGTTGTGGGTTCGAACCCCACTGGAGGAGATGAAATATTTACTTAAATTTATATTTCCATTTCTTCGCTCTGGTGTCGAGGACAAGCGCGGCGTTGAGTTCTGCGACTCTACACGCAATGCCTCCAGAATTCGGCAGAAAGTCGGAAACAGAGTGTCTTAACACTAGGTTCCCTCTGCATACCCTGCTGTGTGCGGGATACAGTGTGTTTATGAGTCTCTTGACTGTGGTTTCTTTACCTACCTTCTATAAGCGAGTTAATGTAAAGTTAAATATATATATATATATATATATTATATATATATATATATATATATATATATATATATATATATATATATATATATATTATATATATACATAATAATCATACTAACACTAATCTGCCCTGAACCATAGATTGGTTCAGTAATGCAGAGGGAAACGTTAAATTAACTCCAATAATTTGACCATTCAATAAAATATACAAAACGTTCACAAAACGTTCACAAAAGTTATTTATATGTTAATTTTATTTGAAATGATCGACATACGTTCAATTAGGTTAACTACCTATTTACAAAACAAATATGTTCATGATTTTGATCAATAATATTAATAATTTCCTATATTATAATGAACTACAGTATTAAAACTTTTTTTTAGCTTTGCACACCATTCCGCACATAGTAAGGTAGGCAGAGAGAACCTAAGTTTCAAGACATTCCATCCAACGCTTTCCAGAGGCAGTACTGAACGCCGCGCTTTATCTTGCTAGAACATTGAAATTATAATAATTTATATCCCGAGTACGAGGTAACCGTTGGTTGACCATCATTTTCTTCAGACGCTGTCCCACGTTGACTATAGAAATATTATGAATTTAGAAAAATAATAAATAAACAGTAAATGATTTATATTTTGGTATATATAGTTTAATACGAAAATATATACCATATAACACGTACTTTACATAAAAAAAGGGAGGAACAGATTAAAAAAAGATTTTTTTCTACTCTGTCACAATTCGAAAAAAGACAAATATGACACCACAACCGATACGATATATCGTTACCTGTAAAAGTATCACCAAGGAGTGTTCACTCATGTGTAAATCCTGTGGTGTCACACAAGGTCGTATAATCAAATTAGACTCGAGAAAGTTGTGTAAGATAATTTATATATTATAGATTACTTTTTTATTCCAACTGTATCCCGCACATAGCGGAAAACATGGAAACCTAGTGCTAAGACACTCCGTTCCTCAATTTTCGTATTCTCGAAGCATTGCGCGTTGAGTGGCGGAACTCAACATCGCACTTTGCCTCGTTGCCCTGACACGCCCCTGCACCACGGTGGCCTACGAAAAGCTACTGACAAATAAATATATAATAACAGCGTAAGCACGTGCATCGGGAGTTTAGAATGGAAGTGTATTATAGGGCAACGGCGTGTCTTAACACTAGATTCCCAGGTTCTATCTGCCTTCTATGTGCGGGTTAAGCGTGAAGCTAAAAATAAAGAAAAAATACTTACGATACCTAATTAAAATATCAAATTCTTTGTATAAAAATACACATTTTCTTCTCTGCAACATAAGAATAATTATAATATTTTTTTCTCATAACTAGCTTATTATAGACATCTTCATCGATAACAACGTTAACTGAACGCGGAAATCGAATTCACGGCCATTGTTACACGTTATCAAGTATACGCCGTTAAATACCGTTGTAGGAATTACACTTGAGTGAGCTGGGAAAGAGGGTGTATTAAAACATCTCTAGTTTTTATCTTCACATATATAGCAGGATATTCAGAATATAGTCATAAAACACTTTCTTTTCCTCTTTCAGATATTCAAGAGACATTGTTGTTAAATTGTCCTTTGTTGTTTTTTTTGTTAAATCGTGGAAGTATAATTTAAATTTAAATATTTGTTCGAGAGAGAGAATTGTAATTCAATGTCGTTCGTCGTCGTCTATCGTCATATTGGTTGCACAAAAAATAATTCGAGTAAAAACTATTCATCGCCCACAACCTTGTTTGAAAAACGTGAATTTTGAGATGAAAAATCCCAATTTAATAATTTCGCAAAACAAAGGCAGCGTTGAGTTCCGCCACTCAACGCGCAATGCCTCCATAATTCAGCTGTAAATGGGGAACGAAATTGTCTTAAAGGGAACGAAGTGTCTTAACACTAGGTTTCCAGGTTCCCTCTGCCTACCCTACAGCGTGAAGCTAAAAAAAAGAATTTTGAGACAATGTTCTCTTAGCTTTTCTCTATATTCCCTTACCTACCTACATGTTAAATTCATACTTTCTAAGTCCAGTAGTTTCAATTTCAAAAGAGTTTTATATTATAGATTTATCTATATTGACTTTATTTAAAAAATACTCTTTGACACTAAATTCTTTTCTATTTGTACAAAAAGCATTTCTAGACGAAGAAACGACTCTACCTCCATCTTGAATTGTTTTCAAAGAATTTCTATTATTTTATACTATTCAACTGCATCACAGCCAGTTGTATCGTGAAAGAAGTTGTTAACAGAACTGTTTAAAGTCAGTACGGAATAGAATCTCTGAACTGTGAGTAAAAGTAAAATTAAGTTATACAAAGTAAAAACATTCTAGTACAGTGATGAGACAATTCTGTTAGAATAGTTGTCGATTCATATTTGCGTTAAGGTAATTTTGATTAAATGTATATCTACAAATACTATGAAACTGAGGAGTCTGTTGTGTTGTTCGCGCTAATCTCAGAAACTACTGGTTCGAATTGAAAAAACATTTGCGTTGTGTAGTCTTTTTAAGAAGATAGGCTATATATGAATATATACGAATATTTAATTATAAAAACCTAGTTTTAAGACATTTTGTTCCCATCAAGACTTCTAATTCCCACTTTCCGCCAAATATTCTATAACTTGCGTGTTGAATAGCGGAACTCAACGCAATTAAAACCTACTATATGTAATGTAAAGTAGGGTAACGCAACGTTTTAACATTAGCTTCACTCTTTTTTTTTGTAATTTATTAATGTTCAATTGTGGAGTTTGATACACTGAATACAAAAAATGTAATATTTAAGTATATACCACTTAACATAACATTAATTTTAATTAAAATATACCATCCATTCGCTAATTAAAATGAATTTTGTTTAAAAATGACGCACGTACAGTAAATATCTCTTAAGTGTTCTTTGCATTCAACCAAGACCACGCCATGAGTGGTCCTTGACGCCCCCTTCTATTATTTTATAAGGAGCTTTTACAATTTCGAACGGGACTTAAGAAAAAATATGGGAAAATGGAAAGATTTTTTTCCATCTGTATTATTAATTATGAGGAGATTTGAGGAGTTTGTATTCTTATGCTTTTTTTTAAATGGATAAACGTTTTTTTTCCATCTTCACGAAGGTTTTTTTTATCCCGCACAAAGCAGCGTTAGCAGCGGGAACTTGGGAACCTAGTGTTAAGATATTCCCTTCCCGTTAACACACTTCGTCGCTTTTCGGAATTCTAAAGGCGTTACGTGTTGAGTGGCGGAACATTTTCGATGCACGATTTGTCTCGTTACCAAAGCGAATACAAGAAAATGTTCAGTATTTCTGTATGTCTTCATAACCTGAAGTAGCAAATACTTGTACTCCTGCGCCATGACTGGATTTGTCTTAGTTTCTTGCTCAATTTAGAGTAAAAAGCGAAAGCTTTAGAAAAATAGTACCCAACTCTCTGTCCTTTACCTGCTTTCCTCGCCTACTATTTTCGAACTAACGTACAAAAAGCTTAAATTCCATAATTAATTCCGCAGCCGCACTTTAGTTATTCAAGGCGTGCCCTTATAAAAAATGAATAGGCCCATATTTAGCTATTCAGGCGGCTGAATACCTTTTTGTGGTGCTCAAAAACCCTTGCATTAATATAAATTACTGTTTTGGCTTAGTGGTAGCTAACTACACAGTTAGCTCTCGGTATAATGGCGGTGATAATTGATTCAAAGCTTTTTGTAAGAAAATTTTTTTTATATATACACGTGGGACAGATTAATTATACAAAAAAAAGGAAGAGTATTGAAGACATCGTGGCGCGGGAGTAGAAGCGTGCGACTGTAAACACGACAGATTGTGGTTTCGATTCCAACTCGAAGGAATGAAACATTTAATAATTTCATATTCTCGTTTTGGTAACGGGGCAGAGCGCGACGTTGAGTTACGCTACTCAACACGCAATGTTTTCCAGAATTCGGGTGAAAAGAAGGAAACGAAAGTGTCTTAATTGGAAAGGAGTATCATCACACTAGGTTCCCAGGTTCCTCTTTCTACCTTGCCATATGCATACAGCATGAAGCTAAAAGAAAAAATATATGTTTCTATATATATTTTTCAGGTGACTTATATTTACATAGGATTCAGTGTATTGACAGAAGTTACTGTAGTGCAGGTAATAAGTGACTGTAACAGATTTTCTTAACACCTGGTTCCCTCTGCCTGACCTGATATTAAGGACCTACAGCGCGAGGGTAATCAAAATATAAAATCGAGATAAAATAAAAAATATAATACCAAAAAACAGTAACGTATGTATATTAAAAAGTATACTATTACTAAACATCTATGTTAGTATTTGCCTTTAGGCTAATATATACATCATGTTTAAATTAAAATATGCTACTGTATTTATATCATAAGCTAAAATATTCTATTGTAAATATCTTTAGTTTCTTTGAAATGTATTGTAAATTTTATTATAATATTATATTGAGGCCATCCTGGCACAGCGGCACGTCCTCTGAATGTAAACGCGACGGTTGTGATTTCGATTCTCACCTGGGGGAATGAATTATATTAATATCTTCGCTTTGATAGTAAATAAGATAAAGAACGGCATCGAGTTCCACCAATAGACAAGCAATGTCTCGAAAAACAAAAAAAAAATGTGTTGCTGTTTCATGTACACGGCCGTTTGTTGTATCTACGTGATACGTTTATGTAACAGTTTATATTTTTTAAATAAAATAATTATTGGTACAATATCTAATATCTTTATTAATTATGGGTCAGTGACACGAAATGTATGATACTTTTCGTCACTCTAAGATATCAATGAAGATGATGTTGTATATGTTTCACCGATTTGATGATGATAAATTTTGATAAGATTGATGGTAAGATTCGATGGGAATGAATGTTTTTTAATGGAAACGTAGTGTCTTAACACTAGGATTAATGTTAAGCCCTATGCGTGGGATATAGCATGAAGCTAAAAAAATATTTTTTCCTATTTTTTTACATTTTTAAAGTGTTATTCAACATTTAGGAAAGAAAAAGAAATATACTTTTTAGAAACAAACAGTGGTAAATTCCGTAAATTCCGAAAAAGTTTGAGGCATCCCACCCCCACCCACACTCCACTTCCCACTTTCTGACGAAGTCGGATTGCTTTTCGTGATGAGTCGTGGAACTGAACGCCGCGCTTTTATCTCTTTTGTCTTGCCTTGAGTGGGAATAGAAATTTTTGTAAATTCCGCTACGTTAAAAAAAATGTATGTTTTCTAAGAAGTATTTGAGGTTTTTCAATTCAAACCAGTAGTTTCTGAGAAAATAGCGATTACAAAACAAACTCCGCAGCCTTGTAATATTAGTCCAAATTATAAATGTATTTTATATATGCATATTTAAATAAAGATTTAACATAATAATGGATATGACCACATTTGCATTCATCAAAAAATATTGGAACATATAAAGTAGAGCTTTCAAAAAGCTTTTGAATATATTATTATAATAATTTATTACAAAATTTATATTTATAGTTCACGTTCACATGATATTTTTGGTTCTAAAAGGTAAGATATAATATTAAAAGGTACATTGCATGTGTCAAAATTGGCCAATCAATTAATATGAATCAGTTTCTAATTTAAAATCACTTAATTAGGAAATATATATCGTCCAAGTACCAGGAGGTGACTGATTACTATTTGTTAACGCCAGTAAAGAAAGGTAACTGTGAGAAAAATAAACATCATACATTTTTATTTCCTTACTGTATTGTTAAGCGTGGTTGATAGAGGAAACCTAGTGTTAAGACATTCCGTTCCTACGCAGCACCCCAATTACGAGACATTGAAGGGCGGAACTCCCTATAGAGTAAAATTAAAAAAATCGTATCTTCAAGTGAGAATGGAATCCACAACTGTCGTGCTTCGAATCAAAACGATGGCCTGAACGTTAACATTATGTATGTGTTCATCGATTTTTATTATTTCATACATTGACACTCTTACAGAAACCTGAGTCGTGTAAATACATGTTTAGGACAGGGGCCAATTTTGGTACCGAAGTGTTTGATTTCATCTTTTCTTTGTGAAGTCTCCTTAGAAAGTTACGTATTCACGAATCGGAATACATTTTCCTTAAGCTTTATGTAGAAATTATTTATATAGATATATCCATATAGATTTGGCTGATGGATAGGTTTATAACATATATTGGAAGTTTGAGGGCATCCCACCCCCACCCACACTCCACATCCCACTTTCCGACGAAGTCGGGGTGCTTTTCGTGATGAGTGGTGGAACTGAACGCTGCGCTTTTGTCTTTTTTGTCTTGCCTTGAGTGGGAATAGAACCCACAACCTGCCGT
Organism: Heliconius himera; assembly: GCA_021202915.1. Lineage (NCBI taxonomy): Eukaryota > Metazoa > Arthropoda > Insecta > Lepidoptera > Nymphalidae > Heliconius > Heliconius himera. The sequence continues at coordinate 7,067 of JAJHJA010000493.1, forward strand.
CTTTTATAGTCTTACGTTTGTGCCCTTGCGCCACGACTGGCCTCTATATGTCTTGTTATAATGTTTTATTTTACATAAGTATAAATATAGATCTTTACTTCTTAGTAATGTTTTCTTTTTATACTAATGATAGTAATTTAAAAAAACTAATGCATTTAAAAAATACACAATATATTTGAAACTAACTCTACCATACATTACCTATTGAAATTCTTAATAACATACTTCAAACGTATTCATCTAAATCACATATATACCTGTATAATAAATTATATAAAGCACTATTGACTGAGAAATTTATTACTTACATGTTTTATTGAACACCACTTCCTTCAACTCAGCAAGTTGCTTTATAAAATGCACGAGATTCCATCTGCAGACGATATTAGGTTGGAAATTTAAAAATTACATATTCTGGAGTCATCTGATGCTGTGATAGAGTGTCTAAGTTTTAAAATTTTATATATTAAATTCACTATGACTGTAAGCGGGTTGTGGGTTCAAAAATAAAAATCGATGTTTCTATTTTCTATTGATAGAAGAAAGGTTTTTTATTACCTTAAAAATAGTAGATATTCTACACGATGAACCAATTTTACACAAAAAAATCCTATTTTACATCTTTTTCTTTAAAAAACACACTGAGTGAAAAAAAACCTCTTGAAAGAATATAGATAGTTGATGATCGATTATCAATCATAATTCGTTCGACCGTAATTCGTAGTTCAGTCCTAGTCTGCAGTCCGTAGTCCGTATTTCATAATCCATAATCCGTCATTCATAATCTTTAATTTTTAACCTTTAATCTTTAATCCTTAATTTTTAGCCTTTATCCTTAAATTTAAATGCTTAATTCGCAAAACTCATGCTTAATCTTTAAACATCAATCTATCATAATAACGTATTTCAAAATTTATTATCCTTAGTACTAAGGCCTTTGTTATTAGTACTTAAACTTTAATTCTTAATCCCTACTCGTTAATTTTGAATAAGACACTCCTTTCCCCACTTGCCGCCGAGTTCTGGAGGCATTGCGTGTTGAGTGGCGGTACTCAAAAAACTCGGAAAAGGCGGAACTCGGAAAAATATAAATATAAATAAAAGCTTCATTTCCTCGATTGGGGATCGAATCCACAACCAGTCGATTTTACAGTCACACTTTGTGCTCCTGCGATACGACTGGCCTTTAAAAATATATAAATAAAAAGAAAAATACTTATTTAATAAGAAAATACTTTTTTTTTGGGATGTAATGCAAACATAAGATATCGTACATGCCGCGAGCACGTTTGCAATGTACTCGAATTTGGGATATGGAAGGTCTAAGGGTGTTTGAAGGGTTCTTAATGGGTCCAACCCTTGAATGTAACCAACTTCGAAAAAGTAAAGTTTTATATTATTAGTTATTTGTATTGTAGCCGTGAAATGACCTGAGGTTACGATTTTAGTTATTATACTTGTACTTAGGGGAAGAAAAGGTAAAACGGGGACACGAGGTACAACAGGGCTACCTTCAACTATATGTACAAGTAACTATTTTCATTAGCCGTGATTTGTTTTGTCTAACAAATATAATGCAACTATATTGCATCAATCTTTAGTCTCCCAGTGGCCAATGAGTTTACTGCGCGCGTATATTTTATATAACACAAAACTTCTTTCGGTATATTTTCAACTAAACATACACGTAAAAAGGAATGTGTTTTGATTACCACTTAAATTTTTGTATATTTCTACCAACATAATGTATTTATGTATTATGATATAATCACTCTAAGTCCATGGGGCACAATGATTTTTACTTTAATTCTCCGCAAAAATAAAATTATAAAAACGAGAGCCAGTTACCGACGAAGAAGTGCTGAAATCCAAATGAGTGGTAAAATAGAACTCAAAGAAACAAGGGTTAAAAAAACTCATAAAGTTTGATCCCCACTCGGAGCAATGAATTATTTCCTCGCTTTAGTAAGTAAAGAAGAAGAGTGGCGTTAAGTTCCGTCGCTCAACACGCAACGTTTCGAAAACTGAGCGGAAAGTGGAGAACGGAATGTTTTTATTCTAGGTTACCTGTACCTACCCTACTGTAAAGGACACAGCGTGAAGCTTCAAATTTGCATTTATATTCACCACAATAGGCTCCTCATATCTAAGTACTCATCTGTTTTATTTATATACTAACGGCTCGCCAGCGGCTTCGCCCGCTTAAATTACATGATAATTGATTTAATAAGCAGAATTGATTGACAACTAAAATGACTTCTAATATGATTTTTTATTACTTTATATATTATTTTATTATTAAATATTATCGTATATTTTTGTACCTTTTTACCTATATTATGTTTTTTAAAATTCTGTTAAATGTGCTGATGTCAGTTAATAATTTAATTTACTCTTTCAGAAACAGCCTTTAATGCTAAATAATTGATTTGGGTAATGATTCATAATATTCTTTGTAAAATAACTGTAATGATTGCATATTAACTCGTGTACACTTTTTAAATTAGTTACATATAGGTATTATTAGCTAAATGTACAATTGGTAAATATGGAGTTATTATAGTGTACCTACATATGGAAAAGATGTTTTTAGACATTTTTATATAGATTTATTTCAAACGAACGAACGAACCAAAAAAATCTTTATATTTACTTGATATTTCTTTCAAGATCAAATCGTTCTTTGTCTCTGTGTTGAATTAATTACGACTTAAACTTAACCGCTATGATTTATGAAGGTAATCTCCACTAACAATTTAATTTCGTTTACTTTATTGTATAAAATATTGTATAATAGTGCTTCAAAAATATATATTTTTATCAACAGTCATATAACCAAGACGTTTCGAACGTCATTCTTTAGCCAAGAATCTTACCAGCGCGATTGCTATATAATATTCGCAGGTAAACTAATGCCTTGAGTTCATTCAAATGACGATAACTTTTTTTTAATGAACCGATTTTGATGAACCAAACTTTAGTAGTTAAGTTGAGTTAAAACAAAGCATTTGATGAAATTTTCAAGTAAATCGGTTCAGTACTTTCAGAGAAAAATGCGGACATAAATATCGACAGACAGACAAGAAATTTTAAAAAAAATATTTTTGCTTTCTATTATTCTTTTTAAGTGTCCCTCTATCCATTTCAGTCAAAATTACTAAATGTACAGACAAAATATTTTTACTGTCTTATTATATATAGAGACGATTCAAGTTATAAATATCTATGTTTAATTAAATTTGTAAGCTTTTAAAAATATTTAAGTTAGGGCTAAGTGCACGTTTGCGAACTACTTAAGAGTTTTAGGGGGCCCTGAAGGGCTGTTAATGGATATAACTAACCCCCTTCCTAGAGTTATTGGTTTTTTTTTTAACATAATAAAAATATAATATTATTTTAACAAATATATTTTAAATGAAACTATTTTAACTGTATTATATATTTGGAAACCCGACGTTTCGATCACTCTACAGTAGTCCAGTCTACCCGTGACCACGGACTACTGCAAACTGTTCGAAACGTCGGGTTTCCAAAAATGTAAAATCCTAAATATACGCGATTAATCCGGTTAAAATAGTTTAATTTAAAATATATTTTATTATTTTAACATGTTTTACTAAATAAAGAAAAATATAAATAATAATATTATAATTACAAAAGAACAGTCGATACAAAACATATATTATAAAATTTTATCTCATCACATAAAGTAAGTTATATAGGTCATTATAGTCAACTCGGAATATTTCTAGAAACGTTATAACTTACTAAATAGAGTATCTTAGCAGTAGGTTTTTTTGACTACAAAGTATATTTATCTATATAACGAGATTGAAAATTTTAATATCTGCATCAAATTCAACAGTGTAATTAGTGACTACCCTCTACTACTAGTATATCGAGTATATACGTATGTAGTATTTACGCTCTAATTGGCAAAAATAAGGAATCCGTAGTTTTTGTAAGCTCGTCAGAGGGACTGAATAACAAAACACTGCGTTCTTCTCTTTTCAACCAATTTTCGAGAAATTGAAAGACGGAACTTCAAGTCGCACTTTGTGCTATTATCAGAGCGAGAAAATGAAAATAATTTACTCTGCCGGAAAGTCGGAATCGAACCCCACAACTGTCGCCATCACAGTCACACTCATTAGATTAAATATGTAAATAACAAAGAAATGAATGTCCAAAAAATATTTATTACAATTCAACGCGGACTTCCTGAAGCTGTCCGTTTGTGAATGCTAAAAAATAACTTTTTAATTCAAATGTAAATTTCCCATACATTTAGATTCAAATGACTACAACTGTTCTGAAAATATTATTGTCACTTTATTCCTGAAATTTTACTTTTACACAGGATTTATGGAAATCTCTTTTTTATTGTTTTTTATTTGCTTTCAGGTATGTTCGCTTGGTTAGTAGGTGCAGGTTCGATTTAGAAAGGTAATATTGGTTGAGATCCTCGTGGCGCATTCCGCCGTTCGACATGTAATGTTTCAAAATTTAGGCGGAAATTGAAGAACGAAGTGTGAGTCTTCATTACTACCACTGCTACCACTGCCTACTCTGTATGGCTACTGGTAAAGAACGATTTGAAAAGAATTTAGCTTTACATTTAATAGTTGTTGGTTCAATTCTTGCTAGAAATATATTTATTTATAGCCATTTCTGACGTAATTAGACAAGTACAGCGTTGAGTTACGCTACTCAGTTTCCAAAGTACCTAAGTAGGCGAAGAGTGAAGAACGAAATATCTTATTTCTAAGTTCACTAACTACACTGTAATATTTGAAAAATGCGTAAAAAATATGTAATTTTACTATGTAATAAGATTATGATATTTTTGGTAATCGATAAGGCTTCGCTTATAGTGTTTCCAAATAGTCTTGAAATCGATACCTTTTTAAGTACAAGTAGCATAAAATACAATAATTTTAATCCGATTATTAGTAAAATAGATACTAAAATTGAAATTAAGGGCAATTGTGACGCAGGGGCACAAGCGTGGGACTGTAAATGTGACAGGTTGTGGGGGTCGATTCCCACTCGAGGAAATGAAATATTTAATATTTTCATTTCCGCGCATTGGTAACGAGGCATTCAATGCGCAATAATTAAAAAAAATGGCGGAAAGAAGGGAACGGAAATATCTTAATGGCAAAAGGAGTGTCTTAACACAAGGTTCCCAAGTTCCCAATAAAAATGCCCTTTTTATTTTCAGGTTAGTATCTACTAATCTAAAAATAAACCGAGCATTTTTATTCCTCCTACGTAAATTTAAAAGACCTTTAGGGACAACTTTGTTGTTTAGAGGCTGACATGCAAAAGCAGTACATCCGTAAGCGCGACAGTTGTGGGCTCTATTCCCACTCGGGGGAATTCATAATTTTCATTTCACCGCTGTAGTAAGAGCACTCCTTTGAGTTAAATCACTTTAATGTCCCGAAAATAGGACGGTACGTGGGTATCAAAATATCCTAACACTAGGTTTCCTCTGGCTTCCCTGCTATACGCGGGATACGTGGCGCGGCGGGATTAAAAAAAAAATAAATAAAGCGTGAGTCGTGTTTACGAAACGTATACAAGAGCATTCATTCATGGCACACAATACTTCATGAAAATCTCATTTTGTGAATTTTTTTTGTAGCAATTCTCAACTTTATAATACTTTTTGATTTAAACATTTTACGTTATTTATTTTATTTTGCTTAGAGGCATTTTTTGCCTGTCGGTAAAAGAAGATAGACGGCCTCAGTTTCGTTCTTAAATATGAAATATCAAAAAGTAAGCGCAAAGTGTAGAATAGAATACATATTTTTTAATTCTCTCTAGGACAAACATATATATTTTTTCTATTTTATTTCTTTTGTAGATTTGTTTGCTGTAAGTAAATACAGCGCAAAGCAAAAGAATGTCATTTTTAAAATAAAAAATAAAATCAGTTTCACGCTGTATCCCGCACACAGCAGGGTAGGCAGAGGGAATCTAATGTTAAGACACTCCGTTCCCCACTTTCTGACGAATTCTGGAGGCATTGCGTGTTAAGTGGCAGAACTCAACGCCACGCTTAACCTCGACACCAGAGCGAAGAAATGGAAATATAAATTTAAGTAAATATTTCATCTCTTCGAGTGGGATCGAACTCACCACCGGTTTTCGGTTTTATGTGTTTATAATCGTTTTTACAGTCACACCTCGTGTCGCTGCGCCACGACAGGCCTCATGTTGGTTTTTAATATAATAAAAAATAATAAATCACTTTTAATATAATACCGACCAATTAAAAAACATGAACACACAAAATCAAAAATGATTTACAAAAAGAACTCATATTTGCCGCATATTTCGTTATAAAATGCAACTTTCTAGTGTAATTTGCTATAACTTTGGTAACGCTTGTTCACGTAGAAAGTTCCACGTTGCAACTTTGTAAGTCCTATTTCACGTATAAACTATTGAGCTTATTTCTGTTTTATTTGCGAGCTTTTTCTATGTAAAGTTAATGTAGTGTTTTTTAAAAGCTCTCACGGGAATATGTTCCTCTGTGGAATCGATTTTTGTTGTTTTATTTATTTTTTTAGCTTCACGCTGTATCCCGCATATAGCAGGGCTGGCAGAGGGAACCTAAAGTTAAGACGCTCCGTTTCTGCTATCCATTTTATTTTCGTGTTAAATGCTTTTACTAGAGCGAGGAAAATAAAGACCATTTCATCCCTCGAGTGGGAGTCGAATCCACAACCGTCGCACTTATAGTCAGGCGAAGTGCCTTAAGAGATTAAGTGCTCAAACCAAATGAAATGAATGAAATTGTGAATTAAATTATAGGCATAATCTAGTTTGAGTCATAAATCCATATCATTATAAATAAATATATTTTACGCCCCGCACGCTGTGTCTTACACTACATGAAGCTAGAATATATATAACAGGCGGAGGGAACCTGGGAACTTGTGTGAAGACGCTCCGTTCACATTAGAACACATCCGTTTCCCAATTTCCACTACATTCTGGAGACATTGTGTGTTGAGTGGCGGAGCTTAGCGGTGCGCTTTGGCTTAGTACCAGTGTAAGCAAATGAAGAAATGAAATATAGGAAATATAAAACGTAAACATACGTAAACATATACAAAAACGAATATGTATGACATAAAACCGATTCACTTTTCAACAAACCACATCAAAGTCTACAAATTGTATTATAACCAAATGCATATTTTAAATATCGTACAAAATGTTTACATCATTAATATGATGTTATGTTATTATATTGGAGGGCAGTACGAGGGACAAGCGTGTAACTCTAAATGCTACAGGTCATGTGTTCGATTCCCACTCAAAATTACCTTACAAAAAATATTACCACTCATTACCTTCTTGTTTCTAATATATTTAAATTAATATAATTTAGATAATTCAAAACAATTTTCTTGTTACTTTCTTTCTATTTTTTCTTGACATTATTTAAAAAAGACTAACTCAAAAACGTTTTTTTTATCAAATACATAAATACATACATTCCGCTATAGGGCCATCATTTAAACAATACAACTTTTAGTGTGAAGGCTAAAACGAAGTTTTGAATTTTGATGAAATTAATCAAGAGCTTATTTCTGAGGGTTCTAAGGCGATAAAATGCAAATTTCTAAACTCAGGTTTACTGTAATTTAAAGTACTGTGTTAAGTCTTGCTAACGTTTACTCAAGGCAGAATATTAATGTTCATTTTATTTAGCTCAATAAGAGTTTAGGCCAGTTGTGGCGCAGGGGCACAAAGTGTTACTGTAAATCGACTGATTGGGGGTTCGATCCCCTCTCAAGTAGATGAAATATTTACATAAATTTATATTTCGATTTCTTCGTTCTAGTGTCAAGACAAAGTGTATCTAGTGTCGTGGCGTTGAGTTCTACCCTTCAACACGCAATGCCCAGAATTCGGCGGAAAGTGGGGAACGGAGTGTCTTAACAGGTTCTCTCTGCCTACTCTGCTGTGTGCAGGATGCATCGTGAAGCTGAAAAAAAGGATTTTATTATAGTTTAGTTTAAAGATACGTAAGCTTAAATAATTTTAAATTCAATTTTTTAAAAGAAAGGTTCTGTAATCTGTTTAATTATGTAAATAAAATTATGTGTCTGTATCTTAATGGAAACAGAGTGTCTTATCACTAGCTTCTCTCTGGCTCCCTACTGTGCAGGAAAATCCATTAAGCTGAAAAAAATAAAGCATTTAAAATCTAGCTCAGCTCTAACTTATTTCAAGCATTTCATTTAACAAATACCTTCAATGTTGTTTCATTGTAGAAATGAAATTTAACTTAGCAACGTTAACGTGAATTAGTTTAAAACTCGTTCCCGTTTGGTAACAAACTATCCCATGCTTACACAACCCGACAATCAGTGTTAGTTGAGTAATTAAGAATACACAATTACACAATTTCATGTATAGGAATCTTTTTTTATTTTATTTTCAAAATTTATTACATATACTTGGACCATTTTTATCTTGATATTATTTCGCATCCTTATCATCAATATCACTAAAATTAACATTGTTTTAGCTTCACGCATTATCCCGCACATAGTACCCTCTGACTTCCCGTGAGAGAGTACCTAGTGTTACAATTCTCCGTTCCCCATTTTAAGCTCTATTTTTCAAAGTATTCGTGTCACAAAAAGCTTTGACTATATAATATTTATTTTTATTTGGATTTTTTATAATCTAGAGCTGAAAGCTTTTATGATGCCATCAAAGTTTACAACACTACTTTATAGCGGTTATTATAGATTAATTTGTAACAGATTGTGACTGTATTGTTAGTGTGTTATTATTTGAATTTATTGTAGACACCATCGAGTCATAGTCTCTGACCGTAAACGCTATAGTTGTGAATTAGATGGAGAGTTTTATTTTCATTGCTTGGCATTGCCTTTGTAAAGCACGGTGTTGAGTTCCGCCTATCAACACACAATGTTTGAGACATTACACTGATATGACACTTAAGCAGAAAGTTGAAAATTTAAAGTATTATAAAAAATAGGTTCGCTTTGTCTGCTATATGCGGTAGATAAGAATGTGATAAAAACTGTTAATTTCATAATGATTATCCTAAAAACAAATTACCAAATGCCTTGATCAGTAAAAAAGGATGATGAAAATTTAATTACAAAAGTTTTAAACCATTTTATATTTGTACTTTATTATAAAAAATTCGAGAATTTGTTCGTATCCACGAGTACACAACTCAATTTCTTTTTTTTACCCTATATCCCGTATCTAGAGGACTTAGAGTGAAGACATTTCGTTCCGCGTTAAGACTCCTCCGTTCCCCACTTTCCGCCCTAATCTTGAGGCATAGCATGTTGAGTGGTTGAGTTCCGCCATTGTTTGCCTCGTTACCAGAGTGAGAAAATAAAAAAATATTTAATATTTCATTGCCTCGAGTGAGAATCGAACATACAAATTTCGACACATTGTTTTCAGTGACAGAACTCAACGCCATCATTGATCTCGTTAGGAGATAAGTTCTAAATGCATAATTCTAAAGCTGACATAATGAAATCATTAATTAAGGAAGATTTCAGAAGATTCAGTTCATTCAGAAGGAAAGTAGATGCGTAATATGTGCAAGTATTAACACTAGTTATTTGCCCCTCGAGACGTATTGAGTACGTAAACAAGGTTACCACAAACTTTATTATGTCCAATATAAAATATTGTAAAAGAAAGTCAGTCTATTGAGTAAATACTTGTCAGTTTTGTAAAAGCTGTGGCAAATTCGTGATCGGCTTATCTACTTCTACTCCTAAGATGATTTCTGTTGAATTTTTCATAGAAAACTTTAAATCGCCCGGAACTTCGGTAAGCCGGGTGAAGGTGGTGAATCTTAATGTATTGCATCATTTGCTTAAAAACTTTTGATTAGTTATAAATTAGTATTGATTTCCAACCAAAAGAATTATTTTGTTGACGTCTTCGGTATTTTTTCACACTGTATCCCGTATATAGCAGGGTGGACACCCTGTTTCCCACTTGTCGCCCAATTTTCCAGACATTGCGTGTGGATTGAACTCATTGCCGCGTTAACGAGATAATCGTTAGCAGAGCGAAGAATGATTTATTCTCAAATCATTCCACTGAGTGGGGATCGAACCCATAACGGTAGCGCTTACAGTCAAACGCTGTGCTTCTGCGCTACAATGGCGTCAATTTTCTTTTTGTCATAAAATCAATAGAACCAATATAAAAATTCGTATGTAAAATTTTAATGGCCTACGACATAGTTTCTAAATTAAGTCCAAAAAATTAATAGCCCTAACGTCAACGTCAAGCTGTGACTACTAAATTCATTCAATCAAAATTCAATAGAAAACAACAGAACCTTTATCATTTTGTTGTCCGTCAGTGTGCGTAACAAGACCAAGTGCGGTGCTGAACTCTACCACTCAACACGTAATGTCAAACAGAAAGTGGGGAACGGAGTGTCTTGACACTAGCTTCAATTTGCCTATTGTGCTATGAAGGAAAATTCACCAATCTTATTTTATAAAAAAAAACTCCTTAATATTTTTATATATTTCTTCCCTAGGTAAGTCCGATATTAAAGTGCTTGCAACTTCACTTGCTTAGCTTCTAACGTAGAATGCTCTATCTGGGTTAATCTTGTATATAATATATTACTTATACAATATTTTATACGGCGTCTGTATTTTATTATGTAAATACCTTACACAATAAAATACAGATTTATAAGTTTGAAGAGTTTGATTGGTTGAACGTGAATCTCAGGAAATACTGGCTCAAATTCTAAAACTATTTTTGTTTCAGATAGTCAATTTATTAGGAAAGGCTATGTTACATTAAAATTACCTTAGGTACTTGGAATGTGTATGTCGTACACTCTTTTTAATTATTTTAATTTCTCCATTCTAGTGAAGCCAGAGATAGGAGCTAGTATTTGGACAAAGTTTCTCTCCAGGACAAAGTTTTGAATTTATTGCAGTCTTATTTGAGTAATAGGTATCAATCGGTCAAAATAGATCAAACTCAAAGCAAAATCCTACCAATCACCTGTGGCGTTCCCCAGGGTTCTATACTAGGTCCACTGTTGTTCTTACTTTACGTAAATGATATTGCATTTTTGGGTCTAAGGGGTCATCTTACTTTATATGCAGATGATACGTGTCTTTTTTATTTTGGAACCAACATTAATAATATTATGATACAAGCCCAAAACGATTTGGATATTCTATCTGAGTGGCTCAAATTTAACTTGCTGACCATAAATACTACCAAAACGTGCTATGTTATATTTCATCAGAAGAATAAAAAGGTTCCATCTCATAATCCATTAGTAGTCAATAATTCAATTATAATACAAAAGTCTCACGAAAAATACCTGGGCCTGTGGTTAGACAGTCACCTTATGTGGACTTACCAAATTAATCACATAAGTAAGAAACTTTCATCCCTCTTAGGCTCATTGCGAAGCGTGTCCCAATGCGTCCCTATAAAACTTAGATACAACATCTACAATTCCTTAGTAAAATCCTACTTAAGCTACTTAATTGAAATTTGGGGAAACGCATCGAAAACTAAATTACATGAATTACAAATTAAACAAAACAAATTAGTAAAAATGTTATTCCACTATCACCATCTTACCCCTACAAAAACAATATACACTAAGTTAGGAATCATGAACATTAAGCAACTATACACTTACAACACATGCATCTTAATTAAAAAAATTATAAACCGTAACATCCATACAAATCTATCTTTTATTAAAAATTCACAAATATATAATCGTAGTACTCGCCGAGGCAGCTTACTTGTTATACCGAAGGTCCGAACAAAATTTGCCCAGAAAAACATTACATTTGACGGGGCACTACTATATAATAAATTACCCTACGACATAAGAAATGTAAGCTCGCATAATGTTTTTAAATCTAAATTATGTAAATATATTCTTACAAATTATTCGGAATATTTATAAAAAAAAAATAACTATATATTTTTTTTATAATAATGGCTTACTGTGATTAGCTCTTTATACTCTTAATATTTATGAAACCTAAATTATCCTAATATAATTTCATAAATCATCAAAAATATACAAATAAAATGTTACTATAAAATAATATAAAATCACTCATTGTAACTACAACTTTATACTCAAAGAAAAATTCTACCCACTAGAAATTAATATTATATAAATTTGTACCTTATTTGTACTAAGTTAAGTGAAGCAAGAAGACACAAGAATGAAGAACATTTTGCAAGTATTAAGACTGATTTTTAAATCTTAAATTTGTAAACATTAATTATATAAATCTCATGTAAGTGACTATAAAGTCTTTGTTGAGAAATAAATATCTTTAAACACTATTTGTGCCTGTTTATTTAAGAAGAAGAAAAAAATTTTATTTTAGTATAGCTATCTATACGGTTATGCATTAAATAAATCTTTTGGGATTTTATGTGGTTTTGTTCGCAAGGATGTAGTTATTTTATATCTATCTATGTGGGGGGTATGTACACACGCTCAACAAACGCAGGGTTTGCTGCGGAAATTCCGATCTCGTAGGGTTTCTGGATTTAAAAGGAGTTGCTCAATGATGTATATTTAGTAAGAAGACAAAGCGCATCGTTTCCTGCATACGTAATCTCTAAATGGATAGAAAATGGAGAAAGGAGAGCATTAACACTATGTCTACCTTTAACACTACGTCTACCCTGCAATATGCATGATAAAATTTAAAATTTAAAAAAAATTGCGCGAAGTGAACTGAAAAGTTATTGTAATACGCTAAAGCCTGATAGAGAAACTTTTAATGAACTCAATAAAAGTTATAATAAAAATTATATTACATTAAATATAATGACTGAACTAGCGTACAGAACTTGAATTTAGGTATAATGGAGTGCTTCAATTTTACTAACTAATATAATAGAATGTACTAGTCACGAGAAACTACATGAACCAAGAGAGCATATGTATATATATATATATTATATTTTTAGATTTATTTTTTTTCCTTAGCCAGAGAGAACGGAGTGTCAAACGCTGCGGCCTCTGCATACTTCTTTGTTTCGTCCACTGTCATCAACCTACCATCATATGAGACCAAGTATTATATGACATGACATTCCACCATAATTAACAGTTTTGACGTACTAAATATGAATGTCTATTAGATGTTTTCCACTCGTTCGAATTAGTTATTTTCGATTATACGCTCTCAACACGCAGTGTCTTGAAGCTGGGCGGAATGATTAACACTGGCTTCTTTCGTATCATATATGCGGGATTAACCGTGAAACTAGAAAAACACATTACATAATATGCATAAATTTATATATAAGAAACATAGCAGTATGTAGACGATGTGTCTATAATAGGGAAAAGTTTCATCGACTTGGCTAAACTTTGTAGTAAAGTACAAAGAAGGATTTGTCTAACATTGATGGATATTTCGGAAGAGCTTTTGAAAGCTCATGATGGTTCGAGCTACTCGATATACGTTTATAAATGCTTGTTCGTGTTGGTCGCAGATTCTTATTCTATGCATAAATATTTCTAATTTTTTTTTATGTAAAAAGTATATTATGTATGTGCTTACGCTACCAGTCTATTTTGTTTAAAGATGTCCGGATAAATATGTATAATTTTAAAAAAAAGTAATGAATATATTCATATAAATAATTTATCAATATATAATATTGATTCAAAAACATCTCAACAAAATCACAACATCACAACAAAAACAAGTTAACAATGTTAACTTTTCTAACAGATAAGACAATGTTAAGGCGTTCCTCATTCCTTTAAAACAGGGGTTCCCAACCTTTTCTTGATCAAGGACCACTTTTTTATTATACTTGGTAGCATGGACCACTATGTAGGTACAAGTCAGTCAGTCAGTGTCACAATCGTGTGACTGTATACGCGACGGTTGTGGGTTCGATTCGCAATATATCGTTCGCGGACCATATTTAGGCCTCTGCGGACCACTGGTGGTCCGCAGACCACTGGTTGGGAACCATTGCTTTAAAAGGATAAGTAAATCAATGAAAAAAACACTTTGAAGAACGAAGATAGAAGTCATAACTCTTAACGCTAGTTCCCATGACCCTTTCTGTTTTCTATAATTTTGAATAATGATAAAAGAACGGAGTGTCTCAACATTTAGTTCTGAAAAAACGTGAAGGTAAGGAAATTACTATTTTATATACAAAAGTAACTTCTACACTGTATCTAAACTGTAAATGTTCAAAATGCAAGAAAATCGTTCGCGCAATGGAATGACGCGTATGCTGCGATTTGGCAACATAATGTGTTGCATTCAATATCTGAATACCTTTAGAATCGGAGCTATACGTAGTGGTATAGTAATAGTATCGGGATTCTTCGACAGTACAAAGACTAGCATATACCTACTATATACTAGCGACAAACGCGCGGTCTCAAATTATATAAAATGCTTATATAAATTATCGTCTATATGTTATTTAAACTATACAGAGCTTCGTCTAGATCCGTTTAGTAGTTTTGGCGTGAATGTGGAACACGCATTCATCCTCACAAACTTTCACATATAATATTACAAGTATGGAAGAGTTTTTACTTGGGGTTGTGATTAAATGGAGATAATTAAGAGTTGTTGGCCTACCCCGCTATAAGCGGGATGAAACTAAAAAAAAAATCTAATTTCTGTTATTAAAAACACTATATAAATTTCGTAAATTGATACGAAAAGTCATTAAAATGGGGCCAAAAAAATAAAACACAATAAATTATCTTTGGCTTTGACTTGAATTTTTCAAAGAAAATAAAATACTAAGAAAATATATACACCGTTCATGCTTAAAACCAATGCCAAGTTACTCTATGACACGTATATAAATGATACCTTTTAGTTGAATTGAACCAAACACTGCATAAGCGAGACACACATACACATTGTGCATGTAATAGAAAGAGATATGTACATTTGTGAGAATAGTACTGCCTCTGTAGTACTGCCTCTGATAGTAAACGTGATGATTGTGTGTTCGATTCCCACTTGGTTGGATGATCATATTTAAAACAATTTTCGTTTTCCTGCTCTGGTAGCATAGAATAATATGCATATGTATTCCTTCTGATGTCTAGAATTAAGGAGGAAAGAGGATGACCCCTGTCTCAACACTAGGTTTTTTTATTTGTCTGTCGGTAGTATGAATTTAAGTTTCCAACGATTGATTGAACGCGCTATCCAAAAGAAGTCCTAGTTCAAATTGAAATAATCTTCTTGTATCGAGGTATCTTTAGGTGGGTTGTCGGCCTTTAAAATGTAAATAGACGTGCTTTTTGAAGGTCACCCGGAACGCCCGAACTTAGACAAGGTTCATGTGTCATTCACAATTATTAAACTCTTTAATTATCTATATTTGATCACGGGCGAAGCTTCAGGGAGAAACTAGTGATATAAGAAATAACTGTACTTTTATTACCCCTCATAACCAATTACTCATACTTTTTACGAATCAAAATTCATAAAACATACAAAATATTGAATGAAATAACACATTTCCACAAAAAAATAAAACGCTAGTGGTTCGTGACGATTGAAATTTTCATTTTTATACACATCACGAGTCGAGTTAACATCGATTTTTTAAATTAAATTTTATATAGGAATATGTTTAACGCAATGAAATAAAATAAAATTTTATTTTGCACCGTTACTCTTGGTTTATTGCTTTATTAGTTATTTTGTATGCAAGAGTTGTAACATAGATGTATTTTTGTTTGATATGAAAAGTAGTTAGTTCGTGGCCAGTAGGTGCAGGTTCGTTGTTGTTGAGGTATCTACATAAATTAGTTTTTTCTCGCTGTATCTCAGACATGCCAGGGTAGGTAGAAGTACCTAGTGTTAGGATATATCGTCTCCATTAAGATGCTTCCGTTCCCCACGTTCCGCCGAATTCTGGAAGCATTGATAACTGTTTTAAGCGACAATAAGCGCAATAGGTGGTGGGTTCGATTCCCTCTCGAGGAAAATGAAGTACATAATGTTTTCATTTCCTCTCTCTGGTAATAAAGCAAAGCGCTCATTATGTTCAAAATAATTAATTCCTATAAAATGTGAATGCCATTAAACTTTAAACTAAGTTTGTGGTCGTAAGCTTTAGAAAGTATAACTGCAGATTTAAGCGGTTTAGATATGATACAATAGTATATGTTTAAATAAATAAATATGTAAATCAATCAGCTTCACGCTGTACCCCGCACACAGCAGGGTAGGCAGATGGAATCTAGTGTCATAAGACACTTTCTGCCTAATTCTGGAGGCATTGCATGTTGAGTGGCAGAACTCAACGCCGCGCTTTCCTCGACACCAGAGCGAAGAAATGGAAATATAAATTTAAGTAAATATTTCATCTCCTCGAGCGGGGATCGAACCCACAACCAGTCGGTTTTACAGTCACACTTTTTGCCACTGCGCCACGACTGGCCTCAAGTTAGTCGTATATGTTTAGAACCTATAAATGTAAGTTTTATTGTTTGGCCAGTGTTAATACATTCAGTATCCCAAGCACCTCCATATTTTCGAGGCATTACGTGTTGAGTGGCGGAAAACAACGCTGCGTTTTGTTTTGTTACGAGAAAAAGGGAATAATCATTCATTTATATTAAAGTATTTAATTCTGTCGAATTCTATCTTATATTATGTCTTACATTCTGTTCTGTCGTATATAGCTATAAAATAAAAACTTTATGGAATTGGCCGAAATTTTAACTTTCAATATATGAATAATACATCTATGCCTGTCTTTAAAATGATAATGTTATAGATATGATATGTTATCATCATCATCACGAAAGTAATTCAGGTGAGACAAAGATAATTGTGTAGTGCAAGCGGGCGAAGCCGCGAGCGGGTCGGTAATCTCTAAATAAAGTTGTATATAGTAAAATATGTGTTGATTATAGCGCATATCTGAGTATATTTTACGATCTCCACCACGTCGTAAATAAGACAACTTCACTCTTGAAATTACGCCGTTTCCTTAAAGTCTTGGCTTTTTATTCAACTTCGCATCCTGTTTCCAGTTTAAAGTATATTTTACTGGAGAGTTATTTGTTTTTTATGATTTTTTGAGAAGCTCTTGTACGTCTTAAATGTGATTATTCTTTGATTTGAAGAATATATATTCTGAAGGTTTTGTTTGTTATGAGATAATTATAATGCAAATTACATTTTTTATAGTTTCACGCTTTGTCACCAGGCAGCCAGAAAGAACAGAGAACTCCGTTCTCCTCTTTCATGTTGTAACTGGCGGCACTCAACGCCGCGCTTTGTCCTCGTTACCAGAGAAAACAAAAATAATTCCCTCCTCAGAGTGGACATTGAACCCACAACCGATACGTTTACAGGAAGACGCTGTACATAGCGCAACGGATGTGGCTTCAAAAGCATTTAACACGCTTTTTTAAACTTAATAAACTAATCAGAACTTTATTATAATCATCCCTGTCAATCTTCTAATGCAAGAAAAATTGAAAAATACAAAGAAAAACAATAATAGGTACTTATTTAATACTTTTTAACTAAATTGTAACGAAAACAACACACATTTTAAGCTTTATACAGAATATTTGTATAGAACAGAACTTTTATGTGATTCCAAGTAATAAAATTGTGTAAGAATTTGATGAGACTACAAAGATAGTTTGTATGTTTAGATTACATTATGACTACAATGTTTTTAAAAAAACACTTAGAGAAATATATAAGAAAACGTGTAAATAATATGAACGCAGTGGCACAAGCGACGGTTGTGGTTTCGATTCCCGCCGGAAAATTTATTATTTATTATTTAGGTACATTTATTGGCTCTGAAAAATGGGAAGCAGAGTGTCTTAACACTAAGTCCCCTCTACCTATACTGCTTTACGCGGAATACAGCGTGAAGCTAAAAAAAT
Source organism: Heliconius himera (assembly GCA_021202915.1). NCBI lineage: Eukaryota > Metazoa > Arthropoda > Insecta > Lepidoptera > Nymphalidae > Heliconius > Heliconius himera. Next base: position 25,041 of record JAJHJA010000493.1, read on the forward strand.
AGCAACGAAAATACGTAGGCGTATGAAAGTAATATTTATTAGTATCATTTATGAGCGATCCATATACAAATATCTTTTAGCTTATTACTTCTTACATAAAATAACTGTACGTTCTATCTCATAAGGTATTCTAGATTTCATTGATATTTATAGTTATTTATATGTATTTAGGGATTCATCTCACGGTGCGTTTTATTCATGTTCTGTGTCTGAATGAAGATAAATATCTAGTGATTTTAGTAAGTAAATGGATACATATAAGTTTTTTTATTTTATTAGTTACATTTTAAGGAATTTTTCGTAGTAAAACTACGAAAAACTTACTTTATTTTATCTTGAGAAAAAAACATAAAAAATTGAACGTAGCGGGACTCGAACTTTTTGGAAACCGTCTAAGCCATGGTTGCACAGACTTATTAGGAGCCACTCGGGCAAATCATGAACTGATGGCGGCCGGCGTCAGAAGTATAGGTAATATATTTTTTTGGTTTTATTCTGGAATAGAATTCAATAGTTTTTGAATGTACGAAAGTATTATTTTTGCTGTCGGCGAGCCATCAGTATTCGGCCCGCGGGCCGCGGTCTGTGCATCCGTGGTCTAAGCACTCTCACCACTAAGCCATACATTCTCAAGCCACGACGAAATTCTTATACGCTTGTTATTTTTAATTACGCTATAAGCAAATTTTCGCTACACAAGGACTAATGCTTAGAATGAACGATTGCCAAGAGAGAATGCTATTTCCCGACTGCTAAGGAAGGGTTATGTTTTTCGCGCGTATCTTGTATGTATGTAATATTCTTTATTACCTCATATCTCCACAACCTCTGAACGGATTTACACAATTGAGGTATCGTTAGATTTGTATTAGCAGCCCAAGTGTTCTTAGATAGGTGACGTTAAATTGGACTTAGTGAAAAAAAAATCGATTCGAATACCACAATATGGGTATCAAATTCAAGAGCTTAATACAGGGATTTCAAAAAGGTATATCATGATTATCATTATTTTAATAAATCCTAACAAAAAAGTGAAAAATAAAAAAATATTTGTAAAAACAAAAACCCCGACTGCATAAAACTAAAAAGAAAATAAACAAGCCCAATAGTTTATTAGGATTAACAGTCGGGACCTATAAGTGATTCTTTAATCAATATAATCTTTACCAGGAACCTCGCATAATTTAAAGAGGTCCCTTTGGGCTTGGGCTTGTTTATTTTCTTTTTAGTTTTATGCAGTCGGGGTTTTTGTTTTTACAAATATTTTTTTATTATTAAATACTTTTAGCATTTGTTAAAAGAAATATTAATATTTTTTACTTACATTATTTTGGTTACTTGATATATATATTTATTATTATTTTTTTTTAAAGCTTCTAAGCAAGAAAAAGAACAAAAAAAATATATAGGCAAAAAATCAAGAAAATGCTAATACAGACGAATGCAATAGAATATATCTAGAACAGTCCCAAAGGACGCTGTGAAAGAAATGACACTATCAAAAATGTTATTCCGTTGAAAGTGACGCTTCGGGCGACGACTGTAAAGATAACGAGACATACGGATAGACAAATATAAAGTAAAATAATAATAATATCAACTATAAGATCACGTTGTATCCTGCATATACTCATATAGGCAGAGGGAAACAGGTGTTAAAATACTTTCTTTAAATTTCCGCCTAATTTTCTAGACATTATGTTTTAAGTGATGGAACTCAACGCCACGCTTTGTCTTTTTGAAATCTACAATCTTCGCATCTACGTTCCATGTGGCAGAAATCTTATGGACCAAGTACAAATATTTAGATAAATGAGAATTAATGTTTTATTTATAAAAAATAAAAAAATATTTCTTTTTGAAAAAGATGAACGCTTATAACGTAAATGTGTTCAACATTTTAATTTAAGAGTGGTTAAATTATAAAATGTTATATCCTAAAATCAAAAATAGTTAGTACAAGGTTGCCTTTACCTAAGCGTGAAAGAGCGTGAAGCGTGCAAAAAAAAATAACATAAGATCAAAATTCTACAGCACAGTGTGTATTCAATGATAAAGGCAGCGCCAGTACTAGCAGATCTTTCGAGTCTTTTGTTTATTTTGCGGCGCATAATTTACTTTGCTTATGCTCTAAATGTCAAAGCTAACTTTGTTAAACTATTTAAAATAAACTTTAAATTTTTAACACTAAAAAGAGTAATGTGGTTTTAATATATTATTATTTACATTATTTAAATATAGGTAAGGTAATTGTATCTTTCCGTCCGTCATCATTTAACTGTAAAATCGATAATTTTGTGGTCGTTTTCCACTTCAGGGAATTAATTATTTTCATTTTCTCGCTTGTTATAAAATATAGCACGGTGTGGATTTCCGCCACCAACCACGCACTCTGTTAAAAATTAGGCAGAGGTAGTGAATAGAGTGTTATAACAGTAGGTTCCCTCCGTCTACCCTGCTATATGCGGGTTACAGCGTGAAGCGAAAAAAAAATATTGACACTCACGATCTTTTAGAACTTTGAAAAAGATCTACACAACTTCTGCCCATTTCCAAACTGACAGAAACCATGTTTGATGGAAAACTTTAGCTGATACCGAAAAGTCACATAGTGATCTATATTTATTGACGTGAGGAAATATATTCAGTAATAACTGCGTAACAAGTTTGAAACTTTGCCTTTGTGACTGGTGTTTCGTAGTCTATTTATGTTGGACAATATTTACTGACTAGCTTCAGTCTCTGGTTTTGCTTGTTTCTATAATATAAAATATGATTATATAATAATGTAGTTACGGTAGTTAGTACCATGATAAACTTATTTGTTTTATAATAGGCAGAGGGAACCTAAGCGTAAAATCACACAGTTCCCCACTTATCGCCTAATCTTGGTGACATTACGTATTGAGCAGCGGAGAACGCGCTTTTTCTTATTACCAGAGCGAGAAAATGAAAGTAATTGATAACCCCGAGTGAAAATCAAACCCCCAACCGTCACCAAACAATAAAGAAACCCAACACCATCGTTGAACTACACTAACTAATAGAAACAAGTGTAATACAATCAACAAACACACCGCCCAAAGAAGTACTTATTAAAACGAATACAATCTAAAACGTCTAAAACATCTCAACATAAATACAAAGACAAAAGACAATTTCATTATGTAGTAACAATACGCCTCTTAAATTCGCACTGAGCACAAAGCGGTTGAAAACTAAATTGTTTATCTCTAAGGATATCCAACTATTAATTACTCCAGGGGGGTGAGGAGATATACACAATGGACTGTTTTAATCGTATTTACATACAGTTCGTTCTAGGAATTGATGAAATTTAGATTTTTGTAATGTCTTTCTTTTTTTTTGTTTAATAGTCAAGTAGTTCTAATGCTGATAGATTAAAAAAATCTGTTTTCTTCTTTCTTTCTGTCCGAGCCGGTAGTTTTATGCTCGACGATTAAAAAGTGCTTGTAACAGTCTATTTTAGACGGCAGTTAATATTAAGAATAATTTGAATTCGAAAAAGGAGAGAGGAAATTCTAGTAGTTAAAGGTCTAAGGGATGGAACAACTTAAACATTGTACTGTAGTTCGACCAGTTTCTTAAATTAAATTTGGCTAAATAAAATTGAAAATACAATAAAATTATGGTTTTTTTTGGCTTAAAATATTAGAAGAATATCTTAATATTTATGGGAAAATATTAGTAAGAAATTCAAATTATCAAATAATCGAACTGTTGTTATATAAAGAGTTGTATGCAATTTTAAATCTAAGCGAATTGCCTCGACACCAGCGCGAAGAAGTGAAAATATGTGGGGATCAAACTAACAACCAGTCGATTCTACAGTCACACTTTGTGTCCCTACACCACCTGGCCTCTATAATATTTTTTTATTGTTCTTTGAAAAAAAAACAATATTAATCGTGATGCGTTGGTACAGCATCTAATCGTATACGCGATCAATGTCGGTTCGATTTCCACTCGGAGTAAGAGCTATTAGCATTTCGTCACAAAAGAAAGCATGGCGTTGATTTTGGAAAAGGAAGTGTCTTAACACTCTCTGCCCAATAATTTTGAAGCTAAATAAAAAACGCATAATCGTACAAAAACGTTTCAATCGCAATGATATATAACTATTTTCTAAGCTTACATTATTGAAGTGAGATAATTCAAATCACTTAACCAATAAACAAGCACGAATTCTAATTAAACCCACCGTCACCTCTCGGACTAAGTGTGCTTCAAAACGAAATTGGGCTTAACGCGCTGTCATATACAGAACATTGTAAAAACCAAATGAAACCGATATTCATTTAGTGAATTTTGTTTTTGTGTTTTATTAATGTACATGTACTACTGTCTGTCGTCCACAACCACAACTTTGTTTACGTACACTTAAAAGAGAAAATAAAAAGATTTTTTCTTGTTTTTAGGAATTTCGAGAAGAGTAAGAAAAATATAGGTAATCATATATTGTAAACAGTTTTTTATCTTATTATATTATCTTGTCTTCGCATTTCTTTGTAAAATAATATGCAAAATGTATTAACGCTAGAAAACTATCAGAAAAGCTCATCTTGATTAACTATTCTACAGCGACAGCTGAATGATACGGTATCGAGCACGTCAAAACGTGACAGTGATCGTCAAACAACGTGATTAGCGTGACAGCGTGAAATGAAGCTTTCATACGATGTTTAGTATGGCAGTATGGAAAGTGCCTTCTGATTTTGTTTTAATAGAGATTTGTACTTTAAATTTTAGTTATGTTCTATAAATATAATTTAATATTTATAAAACATAACTAAAAAATATTAACAAAAAACAACAATTTCATTACTGTACCTATATATATATATATATATATATATATATATATATATATATATATATATATATATATATATATATATATATATATATATATATATATATATATATATATATATATATATATATATATATATATATATATATATATATATGTCGACGGTGGGCGAAAATAATAAACGAGTAGAGCCTCGGCCATGTCCTGGCCTTTGGTTCTAATCATATGTGAACACATGACACATGTACAAACACTCAGAAGCTCGGAGCAGTGCCTGGGACTTGCGACCACAGGTGTAGGCTTCAGGGTACCCTTTACTGTAACAAACACTCGCCTTCACTGCTCCAGCCCAATGCAATTACAAATAGGTGTTAACCACATTCATAATTACGATAATAATCGATTAACTAAATAATCAATTATCCGAATAGTCGAGGTTAGTCAGTGGCAGAGCACGAGTAGTGCTCCGAGCCACACCAGAGCCAAGACTGCCCGTACAATATCCGTGCGGTCTTTTATACGATCGCTAATAAATAAGTTGTAGGGTAGAATGAATAAGAATCGTGTTGCCAACACGGCCATCCTGCATGGTGCCCGCCCCGGGCACCCCACGAGTCGGGATAAATCACTGTAACAGTAAACAGCAGTTGGTCGTGCGCCTAAATTATACTGTATCATAAAACAGTCCCATAATGGAATTTTGCTCATTTTATCATTCTTTACACTGAAATAGCTCGACAACATGACCCAACTTAAAAGGAATATGCCGCACTTAGGAAACCTAAAGGGACTATGCAACACTTAGGAAACCTAAAGGGACTATGCCACACTTAGGAACCCAGACTCATAGCTCAACACAACTTGGCCTTAAAGAGCATTTCACTCACTTAAGCGTACCAAGTTGTTAAAGTCGTCTTGCTCTTAAAGAGTATTTTTCTCACTTAAGAGTACCAAGATCAACTTTGAGCCCACATGTCAATATTCAAATGATATTATAAAATTATTGAGCAATATTCCAGATTATACTCTTAGTGTATATTTTATCACGGCTCGCTTAAATTCCAGTGGTTTCTTTCTGCTTGGTCAACCTGATCACACCAGTCTGGATCTGGATTGAATGAAGCAATATCACTCAGTCTTGGTCTTTGTGTTGTTGTAGTTGAATTACTAAATAAACCTGCAAGGAACTCATGATTAACTTGCATACTGGCCTGTTGTTGCTTAGACAGCGTCTCCACTCTCCAGAATATTAGCCAGTGCCAAGAGTGTCTCCGAATTCCTTGGTATGTTTCTTCCTTCAGCGTGAGAGGATGAACCTGCTTGGTCCATCCCACTTCTGATGTCGACGGTGGGCGAAAATAATAAACGAGTAGAGCCTCGGCCATGTCCTGGCCTTTGGTTCTAATCATATGTGAACACATGACACATGTACAAACACTCAGAAGCTCGGAGCAGTGCCTGGGACTTGCGACCACAGGTGTAGGCTTCAGGGTACCCTTTACTGTAACAAACACTCGCCTTCACTGCTCCAGCCCAATGCAATTACAAATAGGTGTTAACCACATTCATAATTACGATAATAATCGATTAACTAAATAATCAATTATCCGAATAGTCGAGGTTAGTCAGTGGCAGAGCACGAGTAGTGCTCCGAGCCACACCAGAGCCAAGACTGCCCGTACAATATCCGTGCGGTCTTTTATACGATCGCTAATAAATAAGTTGTAGGGTAGAATGAATAAGAATCGTGTTGCCAACATATATATATATATATATATATATATATATATATATATATATATATATATATATATATATATATATATATATATATATATATATATATATATATATATATATATATGTATATATGTATGTACTGTCTGTACATACAGACTTGAATAAAAATTCAAAAGTAGAAAATAATATTTCAAATACTTCAAAGAAAATTTAAAATAAATAAAATTATTGGTACTGAAAATAAAAAGAAAGATGAATGAAAGAAAGATGAATGCTGTGGAGATGCGATCTCTTCGTAGGATATGCGGAGTCAGCTTAGCTGATCGAATCCGCAATGAAGAGGTACACAGAATGGCAGGTACTAGCAAGGATGTCACAGTGAGAATGAAGAAGAACGTGCTCAGCTGGTTTGGGCACGTCGAACGAATGAGTGATGAAAGAATGGCAAAAAAGATATATGATGGAAAAGTGAGCGGTAAGACTACTAGAGGAAAGCATGAGGACCCCCCGAAGGGCATGTATGAAGAGGTTGATGACAGTGGACGAGGCGAAAGAGGTATGTACAGACCGTAGCGTTTGGCGCTCCGTTCTCTCTGACTACCCCGCAAGGGATAAAGCGTGAAGCTAAGTTAAGTTAAGTTTATTGGTACTGATATGTTACCTATTTACTATTCAAAACGTGTCAATCTTAGGTCATTTTACGTGTCTTTTTAGATTTTGTTTGTAGTTGTTATTGAATATTATTTTTGTCTTGAGCTTCACGCTGTATTTCACACACAGCAAGGGAGAGGGAACCTAGTGTTCAGACACTCCGTACCCCACTTTTTGCCGCATTCTAGAGGCATTGCGTGTTGAATGTGTATTTTTGTCTTGGCTGGCAAAAAATATTAAAATAAAAATATAAACGTGAGTTTAATCCAAGCCTAGTCGCTAAGTAATAGGGGGACGTCGATACCTGTCACGTGTTAGATAGTTGCACGTCAACATCGTGATAGCGGCGTGACGTGCTTATACAGTTAAATTGGATAAATAGCATATATATTGGTACTTTATTTTCTTTTTTCTCTGTTACTTGCTCTAATTTTCTGTCTTAGTTACCAATATCAATATTTTTTACTGTTTAAAACTTAAAAAATATAACTGAGATAAGCGAGTTCAAACAAAGGCCAAGTGAGGCCGTCGTGGCCCTGGCCCGGTGTGACTGTAACACGACAGTTCAGTGAGTTCGATGACTTTAAAATTCGACGGAAAGTGGGAAATGGAGTGTCTTAACACTGGGTTCCCCCTGCCCACCCTGCTGTGTGAGGGATACAGCGTGAACATTTGTGGTAAAATTCTAAAAAATAATAGCCTTAAAAGGGGGGCAAAATCTTATATTAAAGCCGCTAGTTCAAGTGAGTTATCAGTTGAAAGGGCTAAGCTAACCTTGAATTTCAGAAAAAGCTCGAGACCTCCAATTTTTGTACGAAACCCTCGGTGGGCGAGGCCGGCTCGCGCTTGTCCGATTTTTTATTAGGTTATCTTAAAAATGCTTCATGCTTCATGCTTTTACTTATATAGAAGGATAGACAAGACAGAAGGAACCCAGTGTTAAAACACTTCGTTTCCCACCAAATTTTCGAGACATTGCAAGCAACTCAGCGCCGCAATTTTTTAAAAAATATCTCTAGTTCATACATATATAACTTTAGCTCATAATTAAATATATACATTAAATTACGAATACATATATTGTAGACATCAGTCGTGGCGCAGGAGCATAAGCATCGAACATAAACGCGACAGTTTGTGGGTTCGATTCCCACTTGAAGAAATGAAATATTAAATTTTCTCGCTCTAGTAACAAAGGCAAAGCGTGACGTTAAGTTTCCGAGACTTAACATGCAATGCTTCCAGAATTCGGCAGAAAGTGGGGAACGAAAGTGTCCAAATAAGAACGGAGTGTCTTAACACTAAGTGTTCAGGTTCCCTCTGTCTACCCTGCTATGTGCGTAATATAGCGTAAGGCTAAAAAAAAATTGATCAAGAATAATAAAACCATACACAAAGTTTAAAAAAATATATTATAACAATGTAATTGATACTTGTCGTCGTTACGTGGACTGATTTGTAATATGACACACAAGTAATTGTCAGTCAGATGACAGTTGGCTGTCATCGTACGGGACGGTGTTATAGTGCGAGCCTTTCACGCGTAATTAAGGGAAAATATCCGGAAAAACCTATATTTTTTCTTGTTATAAATTCATGAAATTCTGTTAAAATTGTATTGTGTAAAGATAAGATGGAAATATGTATAAGATGGTAAATATGTAATAATAATAAAAATAATGGCTTATGACAGTTAATTAGTATTTTTTTAGCTTCACACTGTATTACGCATATAGTAGGGTAGGCCGAAAGAACCAGTTTTCCTTTCTCTAAAAACTCTTTTTAATTATAATATTTTTTCACGAGATAAGTATAGAGAGTCATCCAAAGTCATGTTTTGTTTTTTATTTAAAATCTACGATACAAGAATATTTAACCTATGAACTTTCCCTTAATTGGAAATCGAACCCATATTCTTCGCTAATGTTTGTATGTAATGCAAGTTGATGTAAATTTAATATTCATCAATTTAATGGCTGCTTTCGTAGAATTAATCTAATCTAGTTGCATAATCGTGGTTAGGCACTTAATCGATTTATACAACATCGCGACATATTTGCAAGTCAGATTTAACTGTATTCTATCCACATAGGGTTTAATTTTCACTGACAATTATAATAACTAGAGTATTTTCATTTTAGTCTACAACAGTACCCACTAAAGGCAAAATTTAATTTTAACTTTATTTAAGACTAGCGGCCCGCCCATGGCTTCGCCCGCTTAAAATACATGATTATTGATTTAATAAGCAGAATTGATTGACAACGAAAGGATGTTTTTAGGTATTTTTATTTAGATTTATTTCAAACGAACGAACGAACCAGAAAATCTATGTATTTACTTGATATTTCTTTGAAGATCAAATAGTTCTTTATCTCTGTATTGAATTAATTACGACTTATATTCAAAAATATGTATTTTTATCAACAGTCATATAACCAAGACGTTTCGAATGTCATTCTTTAGCCAGGAATCTTACCAGCGCGATTGCTATATAACATTCGCAGGCAAACTAATGCCTTGAGCTCATTCAAATGACGATAACTTTTTTTAATGAACCGATTTTCATGAAATAAACTTTAATTGTTAAGTTGAGTTAAAACAAAGCGATAGAAAATTTTAAGTAAATCGGTTTAGTATTTTCAGAGAAAAATGTGACCATACATATCGACAGACAGACAAGAAGTTTAAAAAAAATATTTTTGCTTTCTATTATTCTTTTTAAATTTTGACTGAAATGGATAGAGGGACACTGTCCATTTCAGTCAAAATTACTAAATGTACAGACAAAATATTTTTAATGTCTTATTATATATAGAGGTATTTAAGTTTTTATTTCGATTATAGTTCAAGTTTCTGTGTGAAATGGATATTAAAATATTATTGTTATGTATTTTACTGTTGAATACTTTGTGAACTAATAAAAAATTTTTATTTTTTTTCGTGAACTAATAATGTAGATATTTAGATTTTTTAATGTAAGGAAGACTTCCGTCATCCTGTTTTTTAAATTCATAATTTATATTAATTATTTTAATAAGTACCTTAAAATATTTATTATGAAATCAATTTCTAAATTATTTTTGAATTTCTTACCTCAAACCTCTAACTTGGTAGTTTATTTATATGCTTGTACGAAGCCAATAATATAATAGAGCGTTTGGATATAGGAATTTTTAATACATATGCCTATAAATTAAAACCAGTTCTGAAATTAAATGAAAATTCAAATAATTAAATCAATACATTTAAGCCGACTGTAAGCTCGACAGTTGTGGATCTGATCTTAAAGTATAATGAGTTGAAACCCGCCACTAGTTAGTTGTCTCAAATTAGTAACGGAGTGTCTTAACACTAGGTGTCTCTACTTACCCCGGTTTATGCAGGTATTTATTATTTTTCCCTATATTTCCATATTCATAATGCATCAGACTTGGCCAAGTTTATAATATGTATGATATTGCCCTCAACTTCCATCATAACTATATCGTGGCTCTAAACACTGAGCCCGCGGTTGTAGCTTTATTAAATTTCAAACACTTGGAGCTTAGCAGCTCTGCAGAGTACTAGGATTTCGTTTGAAACGTTTATGTTTATACTTTTTGTATTCGTATTTACGTACATACGTGTTTCTGGGTTTTGGTGCGAATTTTTTGTATGTTTACATATTTTTGTTACGGTTATTTCTTTTTTTTTCAGCTTCTTGTCATATCCTCCATATAGCTGAGTAGGCAGAGGGAACCTAGAGTTAAGACATTCCGTTTGCCCTAAAATTTTTGAAGCACTGCGCGTTGAGTGTCTGAACTCAACGCCGCGATTTGTTTCAATTTATTAAGGCCTCCAGTTATTTCTTTTTATACATATTTTTGCTCTCTGTCGATTAATATGACAATTTATTATGCAGTAGTTCTGCATATAATAGTAGTATATAATCGTAGTTTTATGTAATCGCCACCGTTGCGTAGTAGTAATATTTATAAACAAAGTATTTTCATTCTCCATTCAAGTTAAAAATGCCTTAAATTAGACAAAAATATCCTCTATTACTTATTAAATATATCTAGGAGTTGTGATTTACCAAATTTGACAGTATTTCATTGTTCACGATAGCTGCAATCAAATGTACCATAAACTACTAAAAGCTTACCACGTTTTTAACCAAAATTCTAAAACCTAAACTAGTTTAAATATAACTGATGACACCTGCCAAAATGTCCTTTCAGCAACATTCCCATTGAAACGAAACATATGTTAAATGCAAGCCAATTATAGACATGTCGAAACTTGTCAGGACATCGCGACGTGTTCAAATGTAGACATTTTTGGTCGAATTTCCGAAGCAAAATCCTTTTTCGTATCTATTTGTCATGTCAATTGTAATTTGTGAGAGATTTAGATTTGTTGCTTTCAATTTTCAATTTGAAATTCGGATTGGAAAATTAAAACTGAAAAATCAATATTATATTAAAACTTTGGTCATATATATTTATTCAGTGTTGGTCAAAATTGACTATTTTGACCAACACTGAATAAATATAGGCTGTCACTGTTACTGTTATAGTTCAAAGGTAACTTTATTACATCAGCTTCACGCTGTATTCCGCACACAGCAGGGTAGGCAGAAGGAACCTAGTGTTAAGACACTCCGTTCCCCACTAAGTATTTTTATTATTTTTATAATAAAAAAGTAACGACAAAAACATACTCAAAATAAATATCTCGAATTTAAAGATAAAAGCAAGAAACACGAGATTTTAGGTATTTTTTTTATTCAGATTAAAACGTGAAGCTAAAACCAAGGAAGCCAGTGTCCTCACTTGAGGAAATGAAATATATAATATTTGGAATTTCTTGCTCGCCTCCGGAAGAAAGGGATTAGACGGAAAGTGGAGAACAAAAGTGTCTTAATAGGAACGGAGTGTCTTAATACTAGATTCCATGGTTCACTCTGCCTTGCCTCCTATGTGCGGGATATAATATGAAGCTATAAAACAACCACACCTATATAATCAGTTTAATATAAGAATCAATTCCAATACTAGTAAAAGTTACCTAGCCAAAGATCCAAATGTCCACAAATTGCAAAAGTTCATAAACCGATATTAAATCACTTTAAGTGAAATTTAAAGGCACTTATAATTGAGATTTAGAGTATGAAATTAATATCTCTAATATATCCCACGGGATTAAGGATCTCTAGCTTAATTCCATTATACAAGTCTAGAGATATTTCCATTTTCTCAAGATATTGCCGATGATTATATAAGATTTAAGTTTAAGGATTTTCTAGGGATAATTATTTAGGCTCACACATTTTCGTGCACATAGCAATGCAGGAGTGAGAGAGACACTCTGGTGTCAAGACACTTCGTTTTTCGCTTTTTGTCGAGTGGCTGAAATGAATATTGCGCTTTACTTAGCCAGTATAATCCACCCACTCACATTTACAGTCAGACGCCAACGGCTTCGGCCCTCTAACAAGATGGGAAACTCTATATAATTATTAATTTCTTACATTTTTAGGATTACGTACATTTTCAAGGAAAAAGCAACCCATATAAAATTTGTCCGTCTGTCCGTTTGTCTGTTTGTCAAGAGCCTTAATCTCAGGCTTGGAGATATCGAGTTTAAATTCAAATCATATATTCAGATCTAGGGACCCATGAAATTTCTGAAAAATATATCGTATTTCTACATTTAATTAAAAAAAAAATATGGTTGTTTATATCGCGAAATACGCGTATTATGGCACTATAAAGGGAATATTTATTTCATTATCTTTTCTCGTTCAATTGATCTCTCAAAAAGCTGTATTCAATTTAAAAACCAAAGACGCAATCTCCAAAGTGAGCTGGACATGTATAACAAAGTACTTTATACCAAAACTTTTTCATATTAAATTGAACAACAAATTTATTATTAGAATAAGTAAATGAAGTGGTATACTTGGGAAGTATGTTCAGTAGAGATGGAAGATACGTGATGGATGTGGAAAGGCGTATTGCTGCCGGTGGCAGGGTTAACGGAGCCTTAGCTGCATTCATGAGACGGCGAAACGTCAGCACAGCTGCGCGTTTGGCCGTACACTATGCAGTTTTGGTACCGACACTGTTATACGGTAGCGAAACGTGGGTGTTACAGAAGAAGAATGAAAGGAAGACGAATGCCGTGGAGATGCGATCTCTTCATAGGATATGCGGAGTCAGCTTAGCTGATTGAATCCTTAATGAAGAGGTACACAGAATGGCAGGTACTAGCGAGAATGTCACGATGAGAATGAAGAAGAACGTGCTCAGCTGGTTTGGGCACGTCGAACGAATGAGTGATGAAAGAATGACAAAAAAAAATATGATTGAAAAGTGAGCGGTAAGAGAGGTAAGGCGAGGCCTCGGTTGACCTTCGAAATCACAGTATCAAAGATACTGGATGAAGGTCACGTAAAATCATGAGGACCACCCGGAGGGCATGTATGAAGAGGTTGATGACAGTGGACAAGGCGAAAGAGGTATGTAGAGACCGTAGCGTTTGGCGCTCCGTTCTCTTTGCCTACCCCACTAAGGATAAAGCGTGAAGCTAGTGTAGTTTAGTTTTAGTTTAACAAATTTATTATATTATATTAAATTGAACAGCAAATTTCAACATTTGCAGCGTATTACAATAGAACAACAATTACACCAAATATCATTTTGAAAATGCAGACGATTCAATGTATTACAGGTAATTGTATATGATCTAGTCCAAATTGGTTGTTCCGAATAGTAGGAATTATGCGCGATCATCCCGTGCTCATTAAAATTGCAAACAAGACACGATGTATCAGTGGCTTATTAGTTATGATTGAAAATAAGATGTGCAGGTTCAGAACAAGTATTAAAGATAATTGACAATTACAAATGAAATTTAAACATAAAATGGAGAATCCAATTTTTTCCGTTCCCGTAAAGATTTCTAGAAAACCCTTCTAAATACTTCCGCGTCTAACTCACCTATATGCACAAAAGTTTCTAAGTCCATTAGTTCTTTTCTTACATTTCCTGTAAGAGTTTTATTTATGTATATATTAATAAGGCTTTTTCTAATTATAATCAACCACCCTTCTATTGTACATGGAGTGTTCGTGTTGAGCCTGAGTAGTATCGAAACAATATTGACTGCACGCGATCGTGTTACTCCAAATCTCTTTATAGGTAAACTTTTATATAGGTAGTACATATCTATAAATATATAATTTTATAGATGCATATTGAAGGTTTCTATTAGCATCACGCTGTGTCCCGTACATAGCGGAGTATTGACAGGGTAGCTAGTGTTAAGAGACTCTGTTCTCCACACACCGTTCAATTTTTGAGTGGCATTGCATGTGGAGTGGTGAAACTTAACGCCGCGCTGTGCCTTATTACCAGAGCGAGGAAGTGAAAATATTTCATTCCCTCAATTAGGAATCGAACTCACAAGCATCGCGTTTAAATTCAGACGATTTGCCGCTGGGCCACGACTGCCTAAAGTAAACTATTGATAAATAAATAATATTTATAATGAACTATCAAAATATCTTATCACCTCAGTGTCATTTTAATTTAACGCGAACAGAAGTAGTAGCTACAGTGTTTTATCAAATATTCGCATCTATAATGGATTGACATTATCGGAGCCGACGAACTGAACGAAGGTTCATTTTAGTTCATAATTATAACATTTATTTTGTTTAATATTATATAAAAAAAGTCCATCCTGCCGCAATGGCACAAAGCTGTACACGAGACGGTTTGGGTTCGTTTTCATTCGGGGGAAAAATTATAAATTATTATATATTAATATTTTCATTTCTTCGCTCTGTTAACAAGGCGAAGCGTAACGTTGAATTTCGCCACTCAACACAAAATGTCTTGAAATTTTGGGGGGAACGAAGTGTCTTAACGCTAGGCTCCTTCTGCCTAATATCTCTCTCTCTCTCTCTCTCTCTCTCTCTCTGCTGTGTATGACATATCGTTGGACTATAAATATGAAGATTGATGGTCTCAAAAATAAGAATTAGTTACCTTGATTTCCTCACTGTGGCTAGAAGAAAAAACACGGAGTTTAGTTCCGCACCTCAATACACAACTTCTCCAAACGATTTTCGTTTCCTACTTCCCGTCATTAGGCGGAATAGTGTCTGAAACATCGTGAGGCCAAAAAAATATTAAATATCTATCGATATAGTATTAATAACATAGAAGTAAAAAAAAGGTTCAAAATATCATAATTAATAAATATCATTATTATTAAATAGGAATTACCACCCTTCTAATTGTTGTATAATCTTGAAACTTGGCAATTATATGTAGATTAAATGATGACCTTAGAAGATGGTCTGATGATAGAATTGGAAGATGGTTGATGAAAGCTTGGGCTGCCAACTTTAAAGCGTGTTCAAGTAAATTTTTTTTTAGAAAACATACATATTTTTTTGTACGTAGCGGTATTCGAACCCGCGCCTCTTTAGAAACCGACCAAGCGCTCTAACCAACTAAGACATACGTTCTCATCGGGGTACATCGAAATTCTTATATGCATGTTTAAGTTCCTTTAACTTTTAAATTATACCTACGTAAAAATAATGAAATAACAATCATTACATCATTAACCCATCTTTATCTACAACACAGACGTAGCAACTATCATTAAAACAACACAAAACAACACAACACAACACACTATAATATCTTAAACAATTCTCCACATATGTATGTATGTAAGTTCGTCTCGAGATTAATTCAATTAGTAAGTTTATTTAATCATTGTCATAGTTAGTGTATTCAGTGAAGTTTCGTCAAACGCTCAACATAAGCGCGCTAACTTACGAACTTGACAGCACATACCTACTAAAGATATTATTTGCATATATAGTTTATGCTTAGAAATTGGTATTATTATTATGACTTCAATCTTATCTAACTATATGTATTCATTTAGTCTTATATGTTTTGTTATATTAAGAAGTGGTCGCGTCGTGGCGCAGGGGCATAAGCGTACAAGTGTAAACGTTACGGTTGTGTCGTTTCCCACTCGAGGTGATGAAATATTTAATATTTTCATTTCCTCGCTCTGGTAACGAGACAGAGTGGCGTTGAGTTCTGTTACTCAACTCGCAATGCTCGTGGAATTCGGAAAAAAGTGGGGAACGAAGCGAAGACGAACAATAGATTCCCTCCTCCTAACCTGCTACATGCGGGATATAGCGTGAATCTAATAAATATATTTAAAAAAGTATGCACATAACAAAGAAAATTATTTTTGTGTTGGATAGTCCATTTATGAAGGAAGGCTGTAGGCTATTTTCCATTATCTGCAACCAACAGTAACTAAGTAACAAACAAATAATTTCGACTATTGTAGGCAGGAGAAATCTAGGGTTAATACACCTTTTACGCAAGCACCACCCTATTTTTACAAGCTTTGATTTACTTTTAACCGTACCGTTGTCTGTCAAATCTTGCAAGTTACATTTGATCCACTTCCCGGTTTCCGACTGAGCTGAAATTTTGCATGCATGTATAACTCGAATGACAATGCGATATTATTATGACATAGCTGATTTGATAATGGAGCTGAAAGGCTATAGGAACTCCGTAATTAAACGACACAACCCGTGTTGCATTTTGATAGTATAATTAAAAATATTCAGCACCTTCTTTTCCTCTCGCTATCAAAATGTAACACATTTTTATTATTTATTAAGTGTTATATTTCTTATTAGAGTTAATTTATTTTTTTTAGTTCATTTTATTAAGAAATAATAAAAGCTTGTTCTTAAAAAAAGGTTTTTTGCCTTTAATTTTTTAGAGACATTGCTTGAAGAATGGTAGAACTTAATGCCTTGTCTTGTTATCAAAGCAAGGAAATTAAAATAATTAATTTCCCTTGAACTGGAATTGAACCCACAAGCATCACGTTTATAGTCAGATGTCGTGTTACTGCACTGTGACGGTCTAAAAAATATAATAGTCACAACTATCATACATATATTATGTAGCATGCGGTTAGATTCATTTTCATTTTGCGGTCTTTATAAAAGGGATTTCACGAGAAAGTCTAGTAAGATGCGTGAGAAATGAACAAATAAGAAAAAATACATTATATTAAAGTTTTATTCGAGATGCATTTGATGCAAAGTCACATAGTACTACCGTATATTTATTATGCATTATGCAGTTTCACGTTTTATGCCGTATATTGCGGATTTAGTATAAAGTCTCTCTCCTCTTTCTCTCCGAACTCCACAGATATTGTGTTGAGTGGCGGAGCTCAACGTTACGCAGTCATTGACATTCATTGATTAAACATTCTGTCTATTTACAATTAATCTTTACGTGCTTAAATAAAATATATCGCAGATCAATCGTAAAATAAATTTGTAAAAAAAGCATCTTCACGCTTTTTCCCACATAGCAAAGCAAAAGTAAAGACAGTTCGTTTTTCATTATCCGCCCTGTTATCGGAATATTGCGTGTTAAGTGTCGGAATTAAAACCCTCAGTTCCCCTGAGGAGGCTCAGCTTAGACGCTCAGGGACCGAGTAGCAGAAATATTAACTTATCTTGCAAAGCAGGGAAATAACAATAATTCAAATAAAATCTGAGTGGGAATCGAATATACAACCATCACGTTTAAAGTCAGACGTAGTTCCGCCATAGTACGGTCTCTATGAGACACTATAGTCTTCACTTTCCATCATATTTTCGAGATGGTCCGCCATAGTTCGTGGTGGAACTCAACGTCGCGCGGCTACCAGATGGAGGAAATAAAAATAAATATAATCTTTCCACCGAGTGCGAATCGAATCCACAACATTTTCTTTTACAGATAGGCGCTTACTGTGACACGACGGCCCTATACAGCAACATAAAAATCTGAATTACACTTCAAGCGACATATCGAGGGTTTCCCCAATAATTTATGTTATATTCCAAGGGGTGAAACAAAAAAGGCGACAAATCACCTCTCAGCATCGCTGAAAGGACGATTTCTCAAATAGATTGCCTCATGATACTCGCTGATGTTGTACCACGATGGTGAATTTATGATCGAATTGAGCAAATTTTACTATAAATGTGCAGTATTCTGTAGTTTTATTTGGAATTTTAGAATTTTACTTATGGTTTGTTGCTAAGTTTCATAGCGTTGTGCTTTGTACTTCTGACGTTACGGTTTCTGGTCTTCATAAAGCATCATTAAAATTATTTTGAGTATAGCATATAATAAAAAAATGTCTAGAAGATTTATTATTTGTTTAAAGGTTTGATATTGATCAAATCCTGAGAAGTTTATTAAGGTTGATAAGCAGACGATAGAACCTACTGTTAGTGATACTGCAACCCTGGAACATATTATAGCAATAATTTATAAATATCAATACGATCTTAAATTTTTTTGAATCCTTTACCACTTAGTATAGTAAAATTAATATTTTTTTTTATAATGAAAAAAATGGGGAAGCTTTACAATGAAATCATTTTGGTCACTCTAAAAGATATAAAAAAACATTTTATTTACATAGAATAGCAGGATAGTCAGGAGAAGCCTAATGTGATGATGTCCCGCTCGGATCCGGAACAACACGTATTGAGTTGCGGTAAACAACGCTGCATTTCATATTACTTAAGCGGAGAAATTATGAAAATATAATTATATTGCGTCGTATAATTATATTAACATCATGTAGCGGAGTTATAATTTCCCTACTGTGCGAGAAAGGGAAATTATAAGCCACTATATTCCTCGCTTTTCACTATATTTCGAGAAGGAGGTCATAATAATAAATTTAATCTTTCCAGCGAATAGGAATAGAAATCATATATTTTTTTAGCGTCTCGTTGTATTCCGCACACAGCAGAGTTGGGAATCTAGTGTTAAAACATTCTGTTTTCCATTTTCTGCTGAATTCCGAAGGCATTGCTTGAATGGCGGAACTTAACGCCACACCATATCTTATTACCGGAATTAGAAATAAAAGCTTAAAAATTCATAGAATTCAACGCCGTGTGTTGCCTCGACACCAGAGCGAAGAAATGAAAATATTAAATAATTCATTTATAGAAATAATGCACCTGTGGTATATTAAAACACATTTCTGCATCCCCTGTATAACTGTTTATCAAATGACGTTAAACCAACTATTAATAATAATTTTGTTAGAAATATGTCTGTCTTGTACGTAATGCGACAGCTATTATTAATCAGCGTCGTATCAAAATATATCACGTAAACTTTCAGAAATAATTACTGTGTTGTTACGCTTCGCCTTTGTCTATAATACCTTGGTGTAAAATTAGTGTTGTGATTAATTGTTTTATTTTCTTGATTATATATAGAAAATATTTTTTTAAGCTTTTATTTTCTAATTCTGGTAATAAGACATGGCACGGCGTTAAGTTCCGCCATTCAACATGCAATGTCTCAAAAATTCGGAGATTAGGTAGCGGAAGTCTTTTAACACCTTTTTACTACCTGCTGTATGCGGGATATGTATGTATATGTTTAAGTGAGGCTTCTTTTAGTGTAGCCTAGTGCACTTTTTGGATACAAGATATTAAATGGAGAATTTAATGTTAAGATACTCTATATTTCATTTTCCATCCATTTTTGAGATCCAACAATATTATAATAATTTAAATGTTTCCCTAGAGTGTTCAACTATAATAAAACTCACGACCGTCGGATATACACATTGACATTATCCTACTGCGCCGCTATGGCATGGCATATGGCATTGATCACGATGCTCATCTAAAATTCTGACGTTCGATTTAAAAAGTTAAAAGTATCGAATTTCTCCTTAAAATCGAATGTAAACGGAGTGTTTTAACACTAGGTTCTCTACCCCATTTACCCTGAAACTAAAAAGTACCTTCGCATCTTAGATAGCCTCCAAAATCTCTAGCCAATTAAGCTTTACGTTCACATTGCTTCACGTTGAAATGTCTACGTTTATTACCTTTTTAGTTGTTATAAACTTTGTAAAGAAGATTTTTACTATATTTTGTTTATTTTATCACCTTCACTCTGTATACCACATATAACACTGTAGGCAAAGAGAACCTAATATTAAGACACTCGATTCCAATTAAGCCACTTCCGTTCCCTACTTTCCGCTGAATTCTGGAGGCATTGCGCGTTGAGTGGCAGAAGTCAATGCCGCGCTCTGCTTCGGCATCAAAGCGAAGGAATGAAAACATTAAATATTACATTTTCTCGAATGGGGATAAAATTCACAAATTATCGCGTTTACAGTCACACGCTTGTGCCCCTGCGTCACGACTGACCTCAATATATAGATGTAATCATTCAAATTAAGTAAAGTTTTATGTGAAATATTACTTTAAATAAAAAAATAAGTAATACCCTGCTACGTGCGGGATACAGCGTGAAGTTGAAATAAATATATATTTATAAATATGTAGATGATTGTATAAAATATTATAATTTGAAAATATTTATAATATATTGCAATGACAATTAAAAATTACATAAGTGAACAAGAGCCTGACTTAACATGCGATTTAATTATTTTTTTACAGCTCCAGTAAAAATGTCATGGCATTGAGTTACGCCACACAACACTTAATGTCTCGAATTAAGACTGAAAGCGGAAAACAGAGTGTCTTAATACTAGCTTCTCTCTGCCTTCCTCGCTAAGCGATAAAAAGCGTAATAAGATACAACAATTAATAGTATACAAGCCTTGTAAACTTTAACAAAACGTAGGCGGTACCGTTTTGAAACGCGAGTGTAAATTTGACCCGGCAAGTTTGTGTAGCTGGAAAGTTTTAATTCGCTGGTTATGTACCGTCAGCAGCTTAGTACATGTACTTACTAAGTTTTCAGTAGCGTCAGTAAAAAAGTGTTATGGTATTTGTTTGTAGATTTATTTATTATTTTTTTAATATGGTAGTCTAATCTATTTTAAGTTCATTGAAATATAAGGAAAGAGCCGAAAAAAATGGATAGATTGATATATTTATGTAAAATCTTTAACATTACAAATTTTTAGTAAGTATGAGCCAGGCGGGCAGGACAGAGAGAACCCAGTATCAAACTGCTCAATGTTTGAGTAATTGCGTATATTAAAAAGAGGAGCCCAATGCTGTGTTTTGTCTTGTAACCAGAGTGAGAAAATCCAAAAAAATCATTTCTATAAATGAGAATCTAACCCATAACCTTCGTATTTTCCATCAGGCACTATACCCACACACACACACACACACACTTTATAGTTGTACATATTATGTACAACTTTGTAATTATACATATAATGTACGCGTGTATTTTCATGAATAACTAAGCCATCAATTCAGTTTATTAAATAGCTAGAGAATATGGTATAAAATGAATGTAAAAATCTTTCAGTTCTGACGCTACGGATGAAATATCAGGAATCTACTTCAATATACAGCGGGACGTGATTAATACGAGTTGTTTACAGTTTTGTTGAAAAATGTTTAAATTTTTAAACTTTGCACCTTAATGTATGCGATCTTTATATTTTAGAGTTTTTAAGCGTAACATGACTATATATTACTATGCTAGTAAAAGATTATATTACATTTTTCTACACTATTCTACAAAATTTAATAATATGTTAACTTTCTAAGCTCGTTGGAGTAGCATCTGACTGACTGCAAACGATGACTGTGGGTTTGATTTCCATTAAGAGGAAAAAAAAATACATTTTTGCGGTCACTTACAGACAAAGCGCGGTATTCAATTTCGCCATTTAATATCTTAAAGATTGAGCAGAAAATAGGAAATTACATGTAAATTTTAATTTCATATTAATTTCTTTTTTTGTTATTAGTAATCCTATTTTCTATGCAAGCTCCTAGTAAGCCCTATGTATGAGTTCTGTACCACTACACCATGAAGGCCTTAAAAAAGGCTTTTTAAAAAATGTCGCTTGCAGCTCAAAATTTACCAACTTTGTACCTATAAATAACAAATAAATAATATAAACCTATAAATCCATATATAAAAACATAAATCAAGTTCGAAATAAAAATAGTTATTTTGGCTCGCCCAATGTTATCCGTCTTTTAAATACAAAAGCGTAAGAACCCATCAGTCACGTCAGACCCGGGTAGTGGCAGGAAAATGATTCAAAAGTAGTGGCAGGAAAATGATACGCCACCTATCCTTTATCCTTTATTTTGAAATATATTGCGTTTTGTATTTCCATTTATGTAACGTACACAAGATTTATGGCCCAAATGGGCTAAAACTGTAAACAGGAAGTCCTGGCTCTTATTTTATTGTACAGTAGTTAAAAATGTTATTTGGATGAACAAGAAAATAAGCAGCTCCGCCCAATTTTCAAGATATTGCGTGAGTGACGAAACTCAATGCCATACTCTGTCTATATATTGTTACTTACTTTAAATTACATTTTAAAACAGCAACTATTGGATTTCTTTCCGGTTCCCTCAACAGAACTGCTTTCTATACTGGTGGTAGTTTCCTGTAGGACTAACACTACCACTTCCTGTAGGATTGACATAATAAAGTAAGAGAATATGTATGTTGATTTGAAATTATAACTATGGGAATCTCAAATAATCTAATTTTTATAAAAGAATCCTATACTCTTAAAAGCAAAGTATCTTAGGAGGTAATATTTCCTTAACAAGATATAATCTAAATTAAAAACAGCAAACAAACTTGAAATTAGCATTATATTACCAAGGAATTAAAACTTTTACTCGTGTAATGAAGTTCCACCTTATTATAAAAATTGTTAATTTTATTTATAATCATTATTTTTTTATATCTTTACGCAGTATCTCGTATGGCAGGTAAAAAGCACCTAGTGTTAAGACACTCCGTTCCTAATTTTCCATCCGATTTCCGAAGCATTACTTTGTCGTGCTGCCGCTGCGCCACAAGGGCCTAAAAAAAAATCTTAATCTCCTTTAAATAAAGTCACTCACGCTTCAAAATCATAATCAGCATTAACTTTTTTAAGCAACTTAAATACGTGGCAACTTTCTTTAATATCTTGTTAACGTTTACACGTAAGAGGCAAGTAATAACGTAAGCGATGACGTCACGCCTACGACCGACCTCCAACGAAAGTAATTTCCAGCTCTCATTTCGTGTACAAGAATAATATAATTATTATTTATCTTTGCAACATAATATGTGATTTTATTATAATAGTTTTAATACGATAGTAAATTAAAGTTATGGGGCGGTCATGATGTTTCTGGGTTCGATTCTTATCTGGGGAACAAATATGTTTATTTCCTGGCTCTGGTAACATGATAAAGTTCTGCCACTCAACAGGCAATGTCTTGAAAATCGGGCGGAGTGTGGGGATCGGAATGTCTTGAGTTTAGGAGAATTAATTTTTAGTTTTATAAGTTCTATAGTATTTATGTGCGTTGCCTGTGAGTCACTCATTAACAAATGGGCTTTATATATTTAGATATACGTTTACATTAATTAGGCTTCAACAAACAAACAAACAAACTGAATGCAAACATAAAGAAACACTTTGTAACGTTACCGCGTAATATAACGACGAAGTTATTTCTGTATTTACCTACAAAAGTGTCATTTTAAATTTAATATTGTTTAAAAACTTGGGTGGGAAAACGACTATTATTGAAGTCAAATCTGGGCCGCGTATGAGCTTTTAAAGAGCTTTATATTAAATTTGTATGCCAACATAGTTTACATTACATTATAAGTAACATTGCTGTAGGGATTTTGAAAAATCCTATTATCGTAGCGTAAGTAGGGAACGGAAGTAAGTGCCTTAATGAAAACGGAGTGTCTTATCAGTCAGTTCCCAGGTTCCCTCTGCCTACCCATCTATGTGCGCGATTCAGTAAAGCTTTTATCGTTCCACAGTGTTAAATAATTTAAAGGCCGGCAACGGACCTGTAGCTCCTCTGGTGTTGCACGGGGTCGTGGGCCGCGGTGATCACTTACCATCAGGTGACCCGAACGTTCGTTTGCCTTGTCTTTTCCATAAAAAAAAAGAAACAACTGTAAACACGATGGAGGGGAAATAGTTATATTCTAATTATTTTCATGTATTATTTGTATTTGTGTGAATCTCTGTGTTCACTTTTTATGAGGGAAAAACAGAAGGAAGGAAAAAACACAATTTTCCATCAAATTCAAACCTATAACCTACCTATACCTATCTTACTTTACACTATAACTACTCTACATTACAAATTTCTTAAATATTTTCAAATACAGAATTCTCAAACTCAAAACCCAAAATAAAATAGTAAAATTTTGTTTTAATCTCAATGTCTAAGTGTAGAGACGTGTTAGCGCTTAGAACGTTCTGCTTCAGGGGTCACTTACCAATAAAACTTGCGACATTGTGATTGTGAACCGATCAAGAAAAGCTTTTAAGTGGGAAATGTTAAAAAATACAGTCCTACAGTAGGGTAAGCAGAGAGAATTTAGTGTTAAGACTGCTACGTTCTCCACTTTCCATCAAATTTTCGGGATATTACACTTGCACTTAAATAGCGGTATTCAACGCCGCTGAATTAATGAAAATCATTTAATATGTTAAATATGATACTCGTTGTGGTTTAGTTATAATGATGAATTAAAAAAAATATTCCAGTCTTCTGGCAATTCATCCCAGTTCCGCCGTTGACAGTTTGCAAGGGAGTCGGGTTCGAATTCCGTTGTGTCCAATTTTTTTTTACATTTACTTACAATTATTTAGTTCAACAACTAAAGAACAGGTTTTTTTTAATCACACTGTATACCGCACATAGCACGGAAGGTAGAAGGAACCTGGAAACCTAGTGTTAAGATGCTCCGTCCTATTGCACACTTCCATTCTATTGCCACTTTTCGCCGAATTCCGAATTCATTGCGTGTTGAGAAAATGAAAATATTAAATATTTTATTCCCTCTAATGGTAATCCAACCCACAACGGTAGCATGCTTGTGCTCCTGCGCCACGACTTCAAAGTAAATTAAAATAAAATAAATAATCCTTTCAAAGTAAGTAAATTGTAAATAAATTTGCATCGTTAATTGTGTAATAATCATACGCAACAAAAAAAATAAGTACTGTATAACTAAAACTAAAAATATAATTGAAATTTAATATACAAGCCTCCCTATACCATCCATTCCTAACCAACTAAAACCATAACCGATAAAAACGTCAAAACAACCATAAATCTGACAACCGGCCATTTTGCGAAGCGCCCAAAATTATCCGCGACATTACCATCGCAACATAAATCGGGTAATTCATGAAGTTTCCAACTTTTTGGCACTTATAACCACTTGATCTGTGACTTTGGAGTTACTTAGTTTATATGCACGTTTTGTCTTTAGTACTCTCTGTTTATTACATTTTGGTGACATTTTATTTTGTTTATAACAATAGTTTGCAAATATGGATGCTGATATGAATAAGAAATATTAAAAAATCTTGTTAGTATATAGTAATAAAGGAAAAAAAACTTAATGTTCGATTATTTTAGTTTTACCTGTAACCCACACATAGCGGGGTAGGCAAAGAGAACCTGGAAACCTAGTGTTAAGGACATTCCGTTCTCATTAAAAATCTTCGTCCCGCACTTTCCACCAAATTCAGGGGCATGAGTGACAGAACTCAACCTAGGCCTTTGCCTCGTTACCAGAACGAGGAAATAAAAATATTAAATATTTTATGAAATCTACAACCTTTCGCGTTTACAGTCGTACGTGCGTGCCCCTGCGCCACGACTGGCCTCCTTATTTCAAGATTTAGTACGTAGAGACTCGATAAAACTAGAATGTAATTAACTTAAACCACTTAAACATAAAAAAGAAGTGCCAAAGCCACCTCACTATGACGTTTATTTCTAGTTATATAAAATAATAAAATGCAATATTTTAAACCGAAGTGTTGGCTTGCACCTGACAGATGAAACGCGTTGCACCCAAGTAGCGATACAAGGTATATCCAAGCCTATTTGAACGATAAAATGCAATATGGAATCGAATATTTTTACTATAAATCTTATATTTTTTAGTTTTAATAGTTTGGACGATAAGTATGGAAATTGATGAACGTGATGAATGTGGGTTCCATTCCCATTCAGGGGGATGAATAATGGCAACGCGCAACATTTCGAAAATTTTGTGGAATGTGGGGGATCGGATTCGCATTTACAGGAAGGCGCTAAGACACTCTCCAGAAAAAAATAATAAAAGAAAGATACTACTGTTCATTTAAAAAAACCTCTACTTGTAACTTTTACCTATTCTATATAAATTTTTCTAAAAAAAAATTAAGTAAGCAACAATTTAACTTACTTATTAATAACAAAAGTCATTTTGCCGAAGAAGTTTTTATTAGGTAACTTTGTTAATTTGCCACAAACAACTTTGTTCACAATACTCCTTGAATCCGACAAAATAGTAATCAACACTGTGTATTAAACGTTTTTATTACATACGAAAAAACTGGAGTCCCCTAAAATGTAAGTAATGACTAAACTTAAAAGAAAGCATATAAACTTCGAGTGTCGAGTGCGGAGTGTCAAGTGTCGTGTTTTGATTATCGAATGTCAAGTGTCCTGTGTCGTAAGACGTGTGTTGTCTGCCGGGTGCCGTGTGTACACTCACGACCCTGTGACAAGTGTCGATTGTCCAGAGCGGAGTGTCGGGAGTGGGTAGTCAGGTGTTGGGTCTCGAGTGTCGAGTGCCTAGTGTTTTATGTGTTTGTCAAGTTTTGACTGACATACGCATATTGTCGTAGCGCACTCAAATAGGCATAAACAACGCATAAAATAGAGATTCAGTGCATTTATTTATTCATATTAACAATATTATTTATTTAAATAGACTTTTGCAAGCATGCATAAAGCTCAAATGATATAAATATTTTGGAACAGAATAATAAGCCTTACTAAATAAGATTACTCTTATGTTTACTGTAAATGTATATTGTGGAAAAATATAATATTACAACAATTATCTTCTTGGGTTAAGCGTCTCCTAATATTGGGCCTCGATATTAAAATATCTAAATGAATACATAGATTCCATGTATTCCATCCATGAAATTACATAAGGAAATTTAAAACTCATTACGAGAACAGTGAATATTAATGCCAACAGTCGTACAAAAAATGATTACACACGCCAAAACTTTCCAACACCAAACTTTTCAAAAGTTCAAACAACACCATCATATGCCATAACTCTTCTCATTCCAAACGTGTAATTGGTAACAAACATCCATTTGGTGAAGTCTTTCCAAATCTAATGACTTACAATCCACTTGCTCCAAGAATAGTTACTTAGAGGGTCCTATCATAAATTTCTTTGACATTTCACCTTTTAAAAACTATAGCAATAAAAAAGAAGTATTTCAGCCAAATTCACCCATAAAAGTGCAAGTCGGTAATTGGCCAAGGTTTCTCCGAAAATTTATGGGGCGTTCGGCGTTGTTCGGTTTGGATCGGACGTCTTCGGTAATCTTGATTTGGAAAGTTTTCCGTCGTTTGAGATTTATTGCGTGAAGGTGTAAAGTTATTACGAACTCTTTCTACTAATATATTATATTTTGTATTTTGATTGAATTTGAATTTGGATTAACTAGAAATTTGTGTTAATTAAAGAAGAAAATATATATTCTTTCATAAATGTCACAATCGTGGCACAGTTGGAACCTGCCCAAATAATTAATATCCAACTAACGCTAATGTTGTTTTGTCCGAATTCCATACATTAAAATATTTCAATTTAAAAATAAATATATGTCAGGTCAACGGCACTAAGATAAGCAATTCAACTAGAACGTAACTCATATTAACAAATGCAGTGATTAGTCACTATCATTGCTCAATATTTTATGTACAAGATTTTATTTATATAGATATAACTTTTTATCCCATTTAAATAAAAAATCGAAAAAAAAGAAATACATTAAAAATTATATTACAGCCAAATCACCAAATCTCTTTCGAGGTAAGCGTTGAATGAAATGCAAATTGAATATAGTCCAATAAACGAGGAAACTCAAAATGTATTACAAATGTAATTGTGAAAGGTTTAACAGTATTACGGCTGTAATCGGTAATCCTTGGGGTCCGACAAGAGGTCAACTGACCCCAGTTTATTTAATTTGAGATGGAAATCCGGTGGAGTTATGATTATACCATGAAATTGACAAGTCTGAAGCAATGGAATACATGCTGTTGATAAAACAAAAGATTGGCTTACATGGATCACTGAAAAAATATAGTGCGACCAGGTTGTAAGAATCGACATATCGTTGTCGTGTAATTTGGATAGTCTCGCGCATCAGAATCTAGTTATGAAAAAAATCAACAATGAAATAAAAATAGGCTAGCTTTTCCTTGTATTTTTATTGTGGCCGGGCCCAGTAGGCTTGAGAAACCAATAACTCGCTGGGAAGGCGACACAGTAAAAGTAACAGGTAAAAACTGCCAAAGATAGAGAAAAAGAGAAAAGGCTGGAGGAGGCCTTCACTCTCACATGAGAGTGGTTCTTATGTTCCTACATGATCATTTAAAGTTAATATATATTTTTTTATTTCAAATATAATTTAATGAAATATAATTAAATTAACTTGTGATTAAATTAATGTAATATTAAAAATAATAAATAACTAATATAATATAAATCGTCAATTAGAAATTAAAACCAGTAATGTATCTAAATATATTATGTATCCAAATTAAGATTATGATAAGAAGAAATAATAAGAATTTGATAAACGTTATTCTCTTTTAAGTATACAAGAAATAATAGATTTTTTAATTTTTTTTGTTTTATTTTATGTACCAAAGTCTTAATAATAATAATAATAAACCTAAATTTTAGTAAAATTTTTTAGTAAATTAGTAGATTCCAGCATTGGCCTAGCTCCTGGAATCCACTCCACAGACAAATGGATAGTGATAAATACTCGTAATATTCAAATCATAATAATTTATCATAATTATTCTAACATCTAAGTATATTAAAACAATTCAACATTAGAAATTAGATAAGAACTAAAGAAACAATTATTAATTTACCCAAACTCAATTGGCCTTGTAACTCTCTAACTTTACAGCGCCATGAGTTATTTCGCGGAATCACGAATACCGACGGTGCGGCATATTAAAGTCGTTAGGAACTTTGTACAACGATAAAACTTTTAATCTCTAGCTAATGTAGTGCCAGAAACGAAATACTTGGGGAGTTCAAAACGATGCATGTACTTACTTAAATAGCGTTAGCACAAAAATCCTATTTAAATTTTAATTAATTTCATTTTTTTAGAAGAAAACCAAAAAAATATAGTAAAAATTACTCCATGTCTCGAATTCCTGTCTGTGTTAATCAAAAAGAAACGTGGGTCCTATTAAGAGTGTGCAGCAGCGCTGCATGACTTAGTACCCCCTTCTCCTTTCCATCTACGGGGCACTAGATATAGGCAAGGATTTCACCCATATGTCGTCGATATACCACCTTTTCGCACGCAGCGCTTCGCCTCCACTTTGTTAATGCGAACTGCTAAAGAGTGGAACTCCCTGCCTGCTGAACTGTTCCCCGACAAGTATAACTTGGCCCTTTTCAAGGCAAGAGTGAATAGGCATTATCTAGGTAAGCATGCTCCACCATCGTTCGTATCGTCACTTACCACCAGGTGAGATAGCGGACAAATGTTTGCCAATCTACACTAAAAATAATAAAATTACAAAACATAGAGGTCAAATTAAGAAATAAAAAATATTAATATAAGAGAAAAATAAAAAAAAATTGGTTACATTTACTTTAACTTTTTTTACTAACAATCTTTTCAATGATTTAGCATTTAATAAATATAAAATACATTAACAATTATTCATCTTATAAGGAAATGATATATGGGTCATAATCAGAAAAAGTGTACATTTTGCGTCTTTTCTTGTCCCGCTACTTTGAATGCGTTTTAAAAATACAATTTTATAGATAAGACAAATATTTTGCCATTTTAGATATATTTATTTATTAATTTAAGCATTTTTGTATTATTTTAAGTATATTATGGCTAAAAATAGTATTTTTTGTTAGTTGCAAAAAACCTTTTCGAAATGCTTCCATACAAATTTTCGTGTCCCATTGACCACTTTATTTTTTGAAAAGTTGTTTGTTACGAATGTTTATGGTTTTAGTTGATTACAGGTATGTTTATATTACTTTACTATATTCATAATATTAAATAGAACTACTTTCATTGATACATCATTTAATAAATAATATATATTAATTAAGTAAATTTGTCCCAAAATATTGTCTTTTCGTTACTCAGGGTTAGTAACATACAATTAAATTATGAACGCAATTACTTTGAATGGTATTTATTATTATTTTCTATTGTGGCAACATTATAGCAAAAGTCATTGCTATTGTAGCTACAACCAGTAGTGTTCTCGCAGCAGTCGAGAGGTTCAAATGTTTTTCAGTGAGTGCGTTAAATTAAATCTCAGGGTTATTAACGGGTTTTATTTTGGTAAGTATACTATTATTTTGTTTTCCAGCTTATGTAATTTGCTTCTTTTTGCAAAATCTCAAGAAATACATTCAGTGCTTGTACGTGCAGCACGTGGTTTATGAGAAAATATTTAAAAAGGTTAGAATTTCTCAGATTTTATTCTCAATTTCGTTATATTTCGTTACGTAACGAAACTGAGAAAATATGAAGCCTAGTTCACAATTACGTTACCAATGTTTTATTATTTGTTGCATATGGCAAAGATGTATCTAATGCTATTGAAGCTTTTACGCTACTAAAACAAGAAACAAATATAAATCTTTATTATGTATCAGATACAGATATTAAAGTTATAAAAGAAACATATTCTGTCCTCGATTTATGCCCTTTAGTTGGAACCATGTCCGTACATCAAATCATCACGACCAATAAGCCTGGTATAATAAAATATAGACATGTAAGTTGTTTTTGTGGTAATGAGCGGGGAAACTGTTCTTGTTTCGACATAAAACTCCACACCCTCTACAAAGAGGTAACAGCAAGTCGTATTGAAATGCAACACAGTATTGATACAAACATAACTACGCCTAGGATATCTACAATAGTAAAAAAAGATAATGATAGTAGGAAATATACAAAAGAAGAAGGAAATCAAGCTCATAATATTTCAAAAATGTCGAAACATAGTGTGAGGAAATACAATAAGAAATATAAACAAGAGTTACAAGAAAAAGAGAATAAATCACCACATAAAAGGAATACACTATTTGATTTCTATGCATCCGAAACTAATGAAAATGTTGTCTATACGGAAGGTGACAATAGTCTCAATGTGAATAAAAAAAATAACTCTGAATCATCTGATAATATGAAAACCCACAAAGTTACTATTTTATCGGATATTCAATTACATCCAGACAATCAACCATATTATGATTTTAGTTCACCAGGACCTTCCTCATTCCATATTGATCCTACCCACGATATATTTTTATTTAACAATAATAGTAATTCTAGTGATAACGACTCAAATTTTGATATTTTTTAAAGTACATTTAATTTTAACATTAACTTTGTGATCTCTAACTAGAAATATAAAATTCCTAAAGTGTGGAATAACACTTTAAAAAAAAAGTTTAGAAATATAAGTTTTATTACGTTTCGAAATAACATTATTATATCGTTAATATTGTCACTTTGTTATGTTTTTTTACATTTATAATTTGTTAAATCAATGATTGAATCTTTAATTTTTTTATTTGTGTCTCATTAAATAATAAAAAAAACAATACTTTTATTCATATAACATCCTTATTTTGTTGTGTATAATGCCTTATGACATCAGTTTCGTAACAAACATTATCAGTATTGTTACTCATCAGTTACGTTACGAATTCGAAAATGTCCACTTTTCTGAGTATGACCCATATGAAAGATGTCCTTTCTGTGATATATCCTACTGAAGAAGAATACATCTACTCTTTCTGGTATTTCAATAAAATTAAAATCTCTGCAAGTGGAGTGCCATAATAGGAAATTATCTTTCAAATGCTCTGAAAATATAAAATTTATATATTAAAAAAAATATATATTAGGTATATAATTAATGAATACAAAATAAAAAATAAAAAATCAGCTTCATGCTGTATCCTGCATACAGCAGGGTAGGCAGAGGGTACCTAATTTTGAGACACTCCGTTCCCCACTTTCTGCCAAATTCTGGAAGCATTGTGTGTTGAGTGGCAGGACTCAACGCCACGCTTTGCCTCGACACCAGAGCGAAGAAAATGGAAATATAAATTTAAGTAAATATTTCATCTCTTCGAGTGGGGATCGAACCCACAACCAGTCGGTTTTACAGTCACACCTCGTGCCTTAATGTTAATGCTTAATATCTCAGTATTTTTTGAAGACAGGAAGAAACAAAAACAGATTCCTTTTCTCGTGCTACATATTTTGTATATATGCTGATAATAAAAAAAAAAAGAATGAGTCACATTCTTGTACACCTTGTCGCTCGTTCATTTAAATAGCTTAATTGACTAGAGCTCTTGGGCGGTATCCAAGAAGCGTGTGCTCAAACCCTGTTACGTTGTTTTTTTATACATTTCTAAACAGTTATCTTATCTTCAGCTCTTTATAAGATGATACAAGAAAAATAACCAAATTTTTACTAGAATTTCCTTCTACTGCAAAATATTTAAATTGATTTGCATTAAATACACACAAAGCTAAATTAGATTAAAAAGGTACATATAAAAATTTACTTACGATTAAAATTAAAATCATGAACCAGAGTATATGAGTTTTTGTGTAGATGTTTTTTTTATCTAACTTTTAATACTGTAATTGCTTAGTGAAGATCTTTAAATTATTTAAATTATCAGAGAGAAAATAATACAGACATAGAGACTCACTATAATTGCTTTAATATTATTTTATTTGTTAAAGGAAATGTTTATAATCACCAAAAATAAGACGAAATTATAAAATAAACGTACCCCCTAAGTAAAATCTAGCAAATATAGTATTAAGCAAGTTCTAAACCTAAGCTTGGAGGCGTCTCCCGTGACACGTGCGGCGTGTACTATAAGATACAAAGTGGAAACAATGTAAAGTAGGTAGTTGTAACGAACCATAACATAAATAAAATATGTAAGTAAAGAATATAATTAATTAAAAAAAATACAATTTATAACACAATATTATAAATATAATTTATAAAATTATTTAATTTATAGTTTACGATAAATACAATCTTATAAATAATAGTTCAATTCAGTTCTTTAATTACGCGTTCAGTTCACAAGTAATATTAAAGTGACGTAATATACCGTAGGTAAAACACGCAGATATAAAATATATTTATTATAATAATATTATTTAAAAATAATTTAATAATTATAAATAATTATTGTGTATTATAATTTAAAAGAAATAGTAACATAATTAATATTGCATAATATAATTGGCTGAATAAGCTACTGTCAAAGTCAAAGAAAAGGAAAAGAAAGAGAGGGAAGATGGCGGACGCGTCTGGTGAAGGAATGCGTGTTCGAAAATGCTTGGAAAAGTTTTAATTCATAATTAATATATATTTAGTTATATTTTATATTTAAAAAGTATGAGTGAATATAATTTTTATGTAGATATTCGAGGCTGATAAAATAAGTTATAAGTGCTTTCACTATTTACGATTGTTTGTTCTGGAATACTTCATCGGTAAGTTTTTAATAGATTATTATTAAAACAAAGATGAATAATATTCATGCATATAATACCGTTGATGTACAGAGATAAATATTATTTCATTATTAAGTGGAAATAAGTACTTGAAGATGTTTTATGAGGTATATGAAATTACAATTTTAATAATGTACGTAGAATTTTTGCCGCCATCTTTGTTAGATGCTTGTATGTGAATTGTGAAATTAAAGATAAATAAGTTTGGTAAATTATAATTATTTATAAATATTACGTTTATATATATTTGCAAATATTTAATATATTATTATAAAAGGCAATATAATTAGAATAGTATCATTTATAACATGATATATATATATATATATATATATATATATATATATATATATATATATATATATATATATATATATATATATATATATATATATATATATATATATATATATATATAAAATTATTATTATATCAAAATACGTATTTACAATTTATAAATATTATATAATGTGAGTATATTCAATATCTTACAATAAAAGCAAGCTGTCGATATATTTAATAAAATATTATAAAGATATTAGACGGTAACAAATTATTTATAAGATTGTCGGAGTTCATTGACCCTATGTTTTACTAATAACTGATATTGGAGTCACAACCGACTGCTGCTGGTACTAATATACTGGACTAGGTGAATTGATATGACATTTAATTGTTATACCGCGAGCGACGTTGTCTCGCGGTCAGCGGTGCGCTTACGATGCGTTAGCGATGCTTGTATGGTGGTGGACATATACATACGAGTATGACGGCTTCTACAATTGTTCTACAACTCGCTGTATGATGAGTAGGTGTGTGGTGCTATTTTATATCCTGGAACTCTGATGTATGCAATAGTGTCCGCCTATGAGTCTAACAACTTGTTTTAATGTAAAAAAACAAATGAGGCACGACTGTGGGGTGTGTGCCGTGCGTTTATTTAACATATCGGCCGCCTAGCGGTAGTGCGTTCCTTCCAACGACTTGTATTGATCTCACAAATCAATCAACATCAGGCGGGGCGGTGCCCTTGCGCTGTCTTCTTTTATTATAACTAGCACGCAGTTACAGTAGAGAGGAAGATAGGACGTCATCGATATACTTAAGAAATGTCACGGGAGATGAAACGGACAGACTATAACATGTTATTTATCATAATATATATTATTTGTACTTATATTAAATTCATGGTATATTTCATATTAATACCTATGAAACCCTAAAAGATCTTAGATTACCTACGAACACTACGATAAGAGTTCTTACTATAAGACGCATGACGAGCCGTATTAAAATATTAAAATTATTATTTATATGATTTTTATATTATAATGTTTGATGTTTATTTATATATTTAATAAGTGCGGAGCGAGGTGTCGGTTACATAGTGTAATTATTAAATACAGCTTTTTTTATTTTTAGCATCACGGTTTTTCCCGCATAGCAGGATTGTCTGGGGGAGCTTAGTGCTTGGATACCACTTTTAGGTATTACTCAACGTCGCATTTTATATTACGAGTGCGGGGAAATGAAAATAAGTAATTTCTTCGTATACAATATATATATTGTTATATATAACAATTAACAATATTGAATGTATATTATTATTACTAGCGACTCAAACATGGTTTCGTTCGTTTATATTATTTTGCGTGAAAGTGGAATAGGCGTCCATTTTCACTAACTTTATTTATGATATTAATAACAATATCAATTATTTAGTTAAAATTTGCAAAATCATATTTGAATGAATAACCATTGTGTTCTATTAAATACAAAAAAATTCATTCCAAAGTATGGATGTATTCAACAAAAAAAACTTTTGTTTTGAATCTCTATACTGATGAATTTTCACCTTTACTAAATGTTTTATGAATACCTCGTGTCGTATGTGTCGTATGTGTCGTATGAGTTTCTATACAAAAAAGTTTAACGCGTAATACAAATATTCGTACAGCAGCAGCATTTGAATTTGCAGCTTTTTAATAATTTTACCCAATTGCTTTTCGTTTTTAAATTAAAAAAAAACGAATTTATTTCGTAATACCCTTTATGAAAAGCTTTCTGAAGTAGCAGTTGTTACATATATCATACGGTGGTACTGGTGCTACTGCTTTTGCTTTGTTTTGAAAAAAAATATATATATATATATATATATATATATATATATATATATATATATATATATATATATATATATATATATATATATACTTTAAGCAATTTATTATATACATATATCTATATTTTATCGTGTAAGAGGCCAGTTGTGGTGGAAAGGCATAAGTGTGCAATTGTAAATGCTACAGGTTGTGGGTTCGAAACCCACTCGAGGAATTGAAATATTTAATACTTTCATTACGTGCGTGGGGAACGAAGTGCTCTCTCTCTCTCTACTTACACTGCTGTGTAGGAATGTCATGAAACTGTTTTTTATATCCATATATGTATATACCATAATTTTTATGTATGTATGTCAATGTAATAAAGCCTTAAATCATTCACAAGCAAATTGAAGTTACCTTTATCATGTATTACGGCTGCGGTTACGCTATTAGTTGGGTAATCGTAATATTGCCGTCATGTGTCGCTTGCACGGACACACAACGAACAGTAGCAAGTTATAAAATTATAGCGATTAAATGCAACAACCTCTATTTTTAGATTATAATTTTTATAATCTAAAAATAGAGGTCGTCGCGGCCCGGTGCCACAAGGATTCGATTCCCAGTGGGGAAAATAAAATCTTAAATATCTTCAATTTCGACATTCTGCTAATATGACAAAGCGTGTCGTTGAGGTCCGCCACTAATACAATGCCTTGAAAATTCGACGGGAAGTCTCTGCCTTACCTGTTATATACGGGATATTTGATTATAGCGTTTTTTGAGTTTTGAGTTTTTTAAAGCAAAGCACTCAGAAATTTAAGATTTGAATTAACAAAAAATAAGTTTTGACAGGAACAGAAAAGAAAGTTATTTTAAGAGTCTAAAAAAACATCATTTCTTTTGTATACAAATAAACTAATGAAACCTATTACTACCATTAAAAATAACCTAAATTATAAAATATTTTTTGAATTTCAATTTATTTGCCACTTAAAAATGTAGTTAAAACGAATATAAACAAGTAAAAATAAATATGTTCCTACTGTATCTTGTAACTTGAACCACGCCTATGCGGTTAGCAGTGATTTTATTTCAAGAAAAAGCGTAATTCCGACTCTAGCGAATACTCTTGTTGGTTCTGGAAAATAGAAAGCTTTTGAAAGTTTTTCCAGCTACGAGTATCTTCACATTATATGTTAAATAAATGGCCATTACTCTTAATTGATTTACTTTATATGTCGTGGCTTAGTGGAGACTACCGAATATTACCGAAAGTTGTAGTTGAGAAGTTTATTTCTACTCAGAAAATGAGAGCGGAATTATTGAACTCTCTGTCTGCCTCAAAGTTAGACGCATTTTACCGTATATAGCAGGCATAGAGTAGGCAGAGAAAATCTAGCTTAACGGAGTACCGTTCCCTGTTTTTTGATATCGAGATATTGCGTTTTAGTACCGCACTTTTTCTTGCTTCAGAGTAAGGATATGAAAATAGTTAATTCCCCTCAGTGACAATAAAAAGCGCAACTGTCACATCTACAGAAATATTTGTAGATAGTCAAAGGTGGATTAGCCAACCGCAGTAGCAGCTAACACTTCCAGTATTTTGGACCAGCAAGATGCTGGTGGGTTCATGTGGTGGAGGTGGATGCGTCTGCAATCAATTAATTATCCCACTTTTTTTAGCGAACTAATAAAAAAATATATCATCATCATCACGCTCTATATATAATACTATGTGCGTATTATATATAGAGCGTGAAATATACGCAGGGGAATAGAGTGTCTTAACACTATGTTCCCTACCTACAGGGTAGGGAAATAGATAAATAGCTCTAACACATGTTTATACTATATTTCTAACAAATAATTTCTTCTTTACAGACCACGCGTCAGCTTTAGTCGGCAACACAGCTCGTCTCAGATGTCGGATAGATGGGAAGTCTTGTGGTGAAATGCACAGCATCAAGTGGTATAAAGGCGATTCACGAGTCTATGTGTACTCCGCTTCTAAGGACGCAGCGATTAACCGACCTGAAGGTGACATGATGGACAGGTAAGCTTAGGAATATAAACATTTTTTTTTTCTTTACGAGCCTAGTGCTAAGACATTCCGCTCCCCACTTTCGGCCAAATTCTGGAGGCATTGCGTGTTGAGTGGCGGAACTACACGCCGCGCTTTTCCTCGACACCAGAGCGTATAAATGAAAATCGGAATCGGATCTACAACCTGTCGCGCTTAGACTCACACACTTGTATCCCTGCGCCACAACTGGCCTCTATATTAATTAATTAATTATTTAAGTAAAACTAGCTTTGAATGTAAAAAAGGGTTAGTAAAGTACCATCAACAAATAAAATAGGGTTTTAAAATATATATTATACAACAAAGTAAAATACGCAAGTGAAGCAACGTGGGGTCGGTAATAAATAAATATCTTGGGGGCAATCTCTACAGGACCATCTGATTCCAGCTTAGGCTACGTAGAGCGTGTCATAGTCTGTTTATAATTATATTTATATAAAAAACTTTTTTGAGGCTATCGTGTTACGGTTGTGAGATCGAACGTAATCCGCAGAGAGAACTATTTTAATTCTCCCAACACGTCATGTTTCGAAATTTGGGCAACGAAACGTAGGAACCAGAATGTTCTAACTTCTGCCCACCCCCCTCCCCCCCTCCCCCCCCCCCCTACATGTGCGTACAGCGTTAAGTCAAAGTATAAAATCTACATAAACAACAGAATAAAATATAAACTAGATAAGTTAAGCCTATTTCTAGACTTACCGATAAATAAAATGTTGTACTAAAAAAACAAACGAAAAATTACTATCCCAAAGCTTAAACATGTATAATAGAGCCATAACCCCGTGAAAAGCCCTTTCATCAGCATTATCTTCAATTTTAACTTAAATTTAGTGAAGCTTAAAAATAACCAAACCTTAAATAACATAATCTGATAAAATCCTTTACAAATTTGTCGGCATTTCGGCCTCGTGGGAGTAAAATGTTTTTGAACGCGGCTATGTATTTAGCTTAAGGCATAACTTCTGACTATAAACGAAACAGTCGTGGGTTCGATTTACCCTCGGGAGGAATAGCGATGCGTGGGCCGCCCAATATTCGAAGCATTCCGAAATTCAATACCGCGAACAACGAATATGTTTTTTTATAATTTGAATCTGCTACTTTTATATTACATATTATGTAATTTGTCCGTTTAAATAATGTTGAGGCCAGCCGTGGCGCAGCGGCACGACTGGTTGTGGGTTCGATCCCCACTCGAGGAGATGAAATATTTACTTAAATTTATATTTCCATTTCTTCCCTCTGGTGTCGAGGTTAAGCGCGGCGTTGAGTTCTGCCACTCAACGCGCAATGCCTCCGAAATCCAGCAGAAAGTGGGGAACGGAGTGTCTTAACACTAGGTTCCCTCTGCCTACCTGGCTTTGTGCGGGATACAGCGTGAAGCTGATTTTTTAAAATTTAATATAAAAGTTGGTTACATAACCAACACATCCCAACGTAGAACCATCTACAAACCTTGTTTCAAGCCTATTCCACTAACATTGCTACAACGTGTACGAGTACTGTAAGGGTATGACCGTAAATTTTCGACGTGACATTTTACGTCACGTAACCTTATGAATGTTTTAACGTGACATTTTCGTTCTTATGACAAAAGATTGTACTTTATTTGTATGTATATAACATTTTTTTTTAATTATAATTTTAGTAGCTTTGTGTAATTTTACTGAGGCCTTTGTTTGTAGTTAATATAATTTGGTATTTAAAAAATATTCTTTTTATTTAATTTTAAATGTTATTAACTTTGATTTACGTGTTTTTTAAATTATTATTTCTGTTATATTTTTATGTAAGAAATAGTGGAAATTATTGTTTTTAAAAACAAATGAAGAATATAATTACCATTCTTTACACTGTTTGGAAAAGTATTTTGCTTTCCTAATTGCGAAATGACACGTTAAAATATTTAAAAGTGAAAGAAATTTCTCAATTAATAATTCATATCTCATTTATCCATATATTTAGAATTACTGTATAGTAATTCTACGTCTATACAATACGATACGAGTACAATCGTCGAGGTATCTTTATTCTTCAGAGAAGAATAGAAAAATTGTTTTCAATAAGATATTTCTTCTATTTTTTACTTTTAAAATTCACTTTTTAATATGTTATTCGCATAGCATAAAAAAAGTAATTAAGGCCGTCGTATCGCAGGTGCGCAAGGGTGTGACTGTAACACGACGGTTGTGGGTTCGATCTCCACTCAGGGGAATGAATTATCGTATTTATTGGATTAATTCTCATTTCTTCGCTCTGAGACAAAGGCAAAAACTCGGCATTGAGTTCCGCCATTCAATACGCAATGCCTCGAAGAATTCGATAGAACGTGGGGAACGGACTGTCTTAACTCTAGTTTAACTAAGGCTTAACTAAATAAATAAATAAAGTAATTTCAAGACACTTCGTTCTTAATTTTGTTTAGAGATATTAAAATAATTCCTTACCATAAGTAGAAATTAAACTCACAATATTTTTTCAATTGGTGTAACAGTTAAACATCGGTAAAAGTAGTATTATCGATTTTCTCTTACAGGAAATGGACAAATCACATATTTAATATTATGTATGTAATCATGTAATATACATAATTATCAAATATTTACACGCAAATAACATCAATATTACGTATACAATAAAGTGGTTAATTCTTTGAATAATTTACATGATATAGTAGGCATTTTAGGGTTGTGTTAAATGCATTTTACGTTTAACGTAGTACCTAGCTGATGATGATTGTGGGGACAACTTTCATATGTATTTTTTAACTGGTAAGACACTATACCGCTTCGTATTTGGTTTTTAATTACAAAATGGATAGATAATAGAGACTACTCAATTATTACTTACGAAGAAATAAGTTGTTACACCACATCACAACTTCTATAAAAAAAACTTACTGTTATAAGAAAGAAATTACTAAATGTTGATTTGATAGCACTTTGCACTAGCACTTTGCTTTTTAACTTACGTTCAGTAAAAATAGTATATTTATCATACAAAAAAAAAACAAAGTAGTAGGTATTTGCGCCTTGCAACGTTTTCAAGGAAAAATTATCATCCGACAACCCTATCTGTAAATGTCACGCTGTCTAAACAGCTTTGAAACAGTTAATTCATTCTAAAATCAAGCTTATTACAACAGTTTAAGGGCTTACGGCTAAAACAAAAATAAAATTGTATTGTAAAACTAATAGAATGTGGAATGAGATCCAAATGGCGGGTCTATTACGTGTGATTGCTATTACTTATTTACAGGCGTAGTTATCAAAATGCCATGATTATGTGGGGGAGATATTTTTATGGGACTTTACCGAAAATGATATTGTTTTGTTTTGCTATCACGATGTCTACTTTATAGGGAATACTCTCAGCTAAATTTGCTTTCAAATTGCGTTTTGCTGAACGTAGAAAAATATGTAGTGATCAATTTTGTGTCTAATTTCTCAAGAGAGCTTTTATAATAAGAGATCCTACTTAAATTTTATCTGTGTATTGTATTGTATTGTTGTTTATCTGGTATCTTCATATTTTAACGGTCTTCATGAACAGTTAAAACAAATTTGCCTGAGTGGACTTTACAAAGATGGAAAATAAAAAAAATATATAATAAATATTTTCTTAGTGAACCTCTTCACTCCTTAACCTACAGGTCAAATTCTAGTGGTTTCGTCAGTTAGTGACGTAAGAGGTTAATTTATAATATATGTATTTCGTCTTATATTTTATAGAGGCAAAGGTGATAAGTAAATTTAACAATTTTCTTACCTTTTTTAATTTTCTGCTACAAATATACTAGCAAATATACTAGGCAAAATTATAAATAGTATTGATTATAATGGTTTTACACTTAATCTAGTGGCTAAAGGCACGTGTAACTATGATTAGATAAATATTATATTTTTTTATTATTTCCAAGTAAAGAGAGAAAGAGATTGACATTTATAATGTGATAAATAATAAAAAATAATAGCTATTAATTATATTTATCGTTGTGCCACTCTGATAAATATAAATGGTTGACATTTCTCTTTAATAGGGCAAACGTTCAAAGTGTATATAAATAATTTATTCAAAACTAATCTTTGATGAGAATATAAGATAAGATAAACATACAATTCGAACAACTAACTCTTGCTGTGAGGCTCTCCATTTGTACAATAAAACTTTGTCGTAGGTCGTAGCAGCTCGTAGCAACTCGTAGCACGTCTACATTTTCGTAGCGTAACACTGCATATGGCTTTTAATAACGGCCACTGCAATTTGAAACTTGCAATTTGTGTAATGTAGAGTCTTTGAAAGTGTAGCATTTAGTTAAGTATTAACTAATTCTTACAAAGAATATTAAATAGTTCAAAAAATTTAGTTACTTTGAGTAATTTTTAAGGTTTAGCAGAGTAATGTTATAATGTTGCCATAACAGTGTTCTCTAGTCATATCCGGGTTACGTATAGTTGTATATAACGAACCGGGATGCGTGGGCCTGGGCAGGCAGTCCTGACTCGCTTGGTCTTCCTTCATATTTGGAACGCGGTGAAGTCAGATGACGTCTTAGTACAACCGTTCAGTATGCCACTCAAATAAGAAGTGCAGTCCGCATCGCATAGTCCCTAAAACCTGACAATTGACATTGACAACTGACAAAGTGTGTGACTGTAAACGCGACTGATTGTGGGTTCGATCCTCACTCGATGAAATGAAATATTTATTTAAATTTACATTTTCATTTCTTCGCGATTTGTCGAGGCAAAGCGCGACGTCCGCCGAGTTTCGCCACTCTACATGCAATGCCTCCAGAATTTGGCGGAATATGTGGAACGGAGTGTCTTAACACTAGATCCCTCTGCTGCGTGCAGGATACAACGTAAAGTATTTTTTTATTTATTTATTTACTTTCGCCTTGTGATTTGTGAGTAACTTGGATCTATTTATTTATATCGTAGCAAGCTACTATGTTTCTCATTATGTCTTTCTCTTAATTTCGGACATTGCTGCTAACGTGACGTCACTTTTTGATAATAATTTAATTTAAGTTCTAATAAATAAAAAAAAATAATTGCATAAATATAACAAACAAATTTTAGTATGCTGTTAACGTAAATCAATAAAATTATTTTTTAGCAGCTTCACACAGTTTCCCGCATATAGCAGGGTAAGCTCTCGAATCTGGTGTTAAGATACTCTGTTCCTCAGTTTTTTTTCCAACTTTTGAGATATTGCGGATTGAATGACATATTTTAAAACCCTCGCTTTATGTTGTTGTTTGAATAAAAATATACTTATAATACTAATTACTTTCTAATTGACATCTATGAGCACAAAAAATACAGTCCATGTCAGAATAAACGTTGTCGACTAAATTATTAAGTTTACCTGAAGCGAATTTAGGTAGTTTAATAGAACCAATTTATATAATAAGCTCCTAAGTGAGCCTTCATATCTACAAAACAAAACTTTGTCGTAATAGGTAGATACTCGTAGTTGTTCGTAACAGAGCATATGGATGTCTTACTTCTGGAATTCTGAACTTGGATCCTTTGAAATCTATATATATAAAAGGACTTGTGCTGACTGACTGAGGTAAGACGCACGCAGAGCCGTAACCGCTGATGGTAGAAACGTGAAACTTGGGCAGATGTTTATTTTCATATTCTGGACATCCACTAAGAAGGGAATTTGAAAAATTTGAACCCTAAAGGGATGAAATAGGGGTTAAAAGTTTGTATGGAAAAAAATGTTTATCTGCTCCGATTTTTATAAAATTTGAAATTCAGACCCTTAAAAATATTTCATTGAACACGTGTTTCATGGTTTTTAAGAATTCACCCCCTAAGGGTTCAAATAAGGGGTTGAAAGTTTATATGGAAAAATCTTTAAATTGCCACCGATTTTTATAAAAATTTAAATTCAGACTGTTAAAAATATTTTATTGAACGTGGTTTTTTAGAATTCACTCCTAATAAGCGGGCGAAGCCGCGCGCGCCCTCTAGTTATATATAAAAATATATTATTCAAAAGAAGCTGAGAATTTAACCAATAAAATTACTTTAGGGCATCATGGTGCAGTAGCAAAGTTTAGTTGTAATCGTGACAGTTGTTAATTAAATTGCCACTCGGAGAATTTTTTTTTCCTCATTCTGGTAACAAGACA
The DNA here is from genome assembly GCA_021202915.1 of Heliconius himera. Classification (NCBI taxonomy): domain Eukaryota; kingdom Metazoa; phylum Arthropoda; class Insecta; order Lepidoptera; family Nymphalidae; genus Heliconius; species Heliconius himera. Next base: position 69,353 of record JAJHJA010000493.1, read on the forward strand.
GTGTGGCGTTGAGTTTTGCCACTCAATACGCAATGTCTTGAAAATGACCAGGGAACGAATTATTAAAAATAAATATAATAGTAATACAGTCGCAGATATTTATTTAAATCTGTAAAATACAAACTTTATATGAGTCTTTAATAAACTTTATATATACATTTTTATATAAAGCAAAGCTATTTTAAAATTTATTATGTACAGTGCAAGCACAATTAATATGATTATAAGTGATAAATAGGGTTCGAATTGTATACAATACAATTGTAAGAAACTGAATTTGAAATTATAATATCACAATATCTAAACAGTTGTTATAAGTACTTGACCTATACAAATAAAATAGGAAGACCAAAGGAAGACCTATTGAGAAATTTAAATTCATTTTAGCATAACTGTTTTTCCCTCCTCGAATCTACTATTAAATTATAAAGCAGCTCTTAATATTTTTCTATTTCTAGTACTTGACTTTTCTTTCTTCTATAAATATTCATGTATTTAGTTTAAGTTTGATTGTTTGATTTTTATTATTTGTTACTTTTTTTTAATTGGTTGAATTTTTTCACGTAGTATCCCGTATATAGCAGGGTAGATACTCTGCTCCCCTCCACATTCTGTCAAATTTTCGAGAGATTTCAAGCTGAGTGGCGCAACTCTATGTCGCCTATTGTCTTGTTACTAGAGCTAAAATATAAAAATAATTAATTACCCCGAGTGTGAATTGACCCACAACCGTTACGTTTGCAGTCACTCGCTATAATTACAACAGTTGTGGGTTCCATTCTCACTCGTTGAAATGTACTATTTTCATTGCCACGACGATTACGGATGTTAAGTTTGTGTATTAAGATATTAACCGTTTTAAAATGAATTGAATAAATTTTTATGAAATTTATTTTTGGATAGTAGTAAGTATATAGCTTAAATTATAAAGTGAGGTATTTTTAATCTTAATAATATAAATATATTTTAAATTAAAAGAAAACAGAAATTACGAGAATATGAAAGTTATTAGAATATTTTTTGATCTTCTTATTTTAATAAAAACTAGATATATATATTTTGGTTTATTTCTGAAGCTCATAAGCATTGCTCGCCCCTGAAGTGAAATAAAAATTAGACACGTTCTAAATGCCCGAGGTATCTCTGATCGCAATTATCATGCGTTACAGAATGATAATAGCTAATAAGCATATACTTACTTACTACTACGACTTAGTAGTTGCTATGATAGGGGCATTCAACCAAATCAATTCATTCAAAGCCTTTTTTAATATTAGTATAAATAGGTCAAATTTCAATGAACAGACAGAATTATTATACAAGTAACATTAACTACAATCTAGTATTTGTACGGGCAGCTACGACACTACTAACTTGATTAGCTAACTCGTTGATAATGTGCTACGTGAGTGTTGGACGGTCACGTAGACGCTGTAGCACAAGTAATAGGAAGGGAGCGACGGAGTGAAATAAGCCGATTTTGATAATGTTGTTTGCTGAGAGGCCTGAGTGTAAGCGCATTATTTTCCTTCCCCCGCTTTAGTATACCAAACGTGAAGTTGTATTGCGCCACACAATACAGAATATCTCGAATATTGGGTGGTGCGCGGGTAACAGAGTGTCTCAATATTACGTTTCCTTTTCCTATACTGTTATACAGGAAAAAGCGTAAAATTGCTTGTAATTAGGAATTGTGTATACTTGTAATGTTTAATTACCTTTTCCTGAAACGTGATATTTTAAAAAAAACACTTTCGATTTTTTTAGCTGTATCCCATACATTGCAGGGTAAGCTTATACTTACTTAGTATCTAATTAGTCCGACTTTTTTCCGAATTCTGGATGTATCGCGTGTTGGGTAGCAGAACTGAACGCTACACTTTGAACCTTGTCGGACCCACAACCAGTTGCGTTTACAATAGCACGCTTATGCTCCTGCGCTATGACTGGCTTAAAGTTCTTTTTAATAATAATTGTAAAATTCCATTCAATTTTATTATAATAAAGATTAGAATTTAATATACGTTAAAGCTGAGTTTATTCAATTAAGACAGGAAAAATAATCTTTTATTTTATTAGTAATAAAATATAATCGCTTATCACTTGCACCATACGAAAACTCTAGGTAGAATTTAAATTTATATAACTTTAGTTCTTCGAGTTATGAGGATTAGAGTCCCCTTAATTTCTCTTTAGTTTGTAATATTGACTACGTAATAGCTCTTCTCTTGTTATAATTGAATAAAAACACAAAGTTGATAAGAAATCTCGAGCTTAATAATTTCTTGTAGATTCACGCTATATCCTGCACACAGCAGGCAGGCATTCTTTGTGCCCCTACGCCACGACTGGCCTCAATTTTACCACTCGTGTCTTCAAGTTAGTGCGGAAAGTAGTGCTGCCTGTCTGCCTTGAAGCTGATTTGCTTTGCTATTTAAATGACACAAAAACGTGCGACTCTGATCACTCTACAACACAGCGAGTATAAACGTACACACAGCAATGATAATAACTATATCCGGCTAAAATTACCATTAGAACGGCTCTAATTAGCGGAGAATGCAGTTAAAACTAAATTCTAACTGTAACAGTGGATGGAACGACGTAAGTTGGGAGAAAGCTTTGACTTTGATTCGTTATGGTTATGACAGTATAGTAACGAGTGTTCCTGTATGGATGCTTAAAGTTGTTTTATTTTAGTGGCCACTCGTGGCGCCGGGGAACAAGCGTGTGACTGTAGACGCGACAGGTTGTGGATTCGATTCGTTCTTATGAGAATTAAATATTTAATATTTTCATTTCATGGCTCTGGTATTGAGGCAAAGCACGGCGTTGGGTTCTGCCACTAAACACGCAAATCTAGAATTTGGCAAAGAGATGAGAAAGTGGGGATGGGTACACAATAGTTTCCCAGATTCTTTCTGCCTACCTTGCTATGTGCGGGATACAGAGTGAAACGAAAGATATAACTCTGACCACAGATAGAATGGATTGCGTCGAAACGATTAACAAAATGTAATATGTGCCTTAAACTTTCTCCATAAGTGGAATATTCGGTATTAAAATATTTTTCTAATGCTAATTAATAGTTTCTGAAATATATGATAAACTAACATGTTCAACCGAATATACTCTTCAGCTCCATAATATGAGTAGGTTACACGTATATATGATAAAATATTATCTAGATATTTTTTTAGTTTCACTATGTATCTCGCTAAAAGCAGGTTACTCAGATGGAATCTAGTATTAACACTCCAATTCCTACTTTCCACTCAATTTTAAAAGATCTTGCGTATTTATTGGTGTCATTTATTGCCCTCGTTACCATATCCAGAGGGAGGAAATGACAATATTGATTCCCATCGGGAATCGAAATCATAATCATTGCGTTGACAATCCGACACTGCACAGCTGCGCCACAACGTCCTCTATTTTAGCGTACTATCACAAAAAGCTAATCAAACCAAATCAATTCCGTTAACATACCCGGGTACATACACGGATACGTTACGTAATACATCCCATATTGAATAGTCTAAATTTTCAGACTGAAATTCAGTTGAAATCCTTACAACCGTTTCTATCTCGGACACAAACAGACGGCACAATTAGGCCGTAATGGACTGAGTAGTTATTGGATGTCGCAATGCTGTGCCCCGTGCAGATACTCTACATGTAGAGTAGTAGTAGTAGAGTCGTTCTGTATTGACAGCCTGGGTTTTTGGAGCTTCGTTTATGACACTTTTTGTAATCGATTTTTTAATCCTCAAAAAATATAAGGGAAAGGTACTACTAATCCTACTAACCTACTAATCCAACTAATATTATAAAGGCGAAAGTTTGTAAGGATGAATATTTGTTCCAAACTCATGCAACAATTATTGAACGGAATTAGCGTGTACATTAGAAAGTAAAATTTTGAGAATATACCTGTAGTAGTACTTGGTATTGTTTATTTACTGCGTATTCTGGGCTTGGATCGAACCCATTACCCCTGGGAACCTAGTGTCAAGACACTCGGCACATCATCAAGACATTGCCATTCCCAGTCATTGCCATTTACAGTCTCACACTTGTTCCTCTGCGCCACTATGGCCTTAATGAAGATTGAAAAAAAAAAATCAGCTTTACGCCGTATCTACTGAATACTGTAACGCCGCGTTTTGCCTCATCACCAGAGCGAAGACGTGGAAATATAAATTTAAATAATTATTATAATTCATTTCATCGAGAGGGGATCAAACCTCCAACCAGTCACGATTACAGTCACTTTTTGTGCCCCTGCGCTACTACTGGCGTCTGAAGATACATTTTTCTATTTAATTTGGATTAATAAATCAAATATTTTTGAACATAAATTATGTATCAATACAACGCATAGAAATGCGTTTATGAAAAAAAAAATAAACACTTTTATACTTATTTAGAAAACATATAAAAATTTGAACGTAGCGGGACTCGAACCCGCGCCTCCTGGAAACCGACCAGGCACTCTGACCACTAAGCCATACGCTCTCATCAAGCTACGTCGAAATTTTTATACGCTTGTTACAACTTATTTATGTTGTTAGTATCTTTGTAGGGAGATTTTTACAAATTTTCGCTACCCAAAGATAATTACTAAGAATTATCGATTGGCAAGAGAGAATACTATTTTTTATTCTTTTAATTTTATTTTTTAAATATTTTTAAAAAATATAAACACTTTTAATTTGTGGTTCAGATATATAGGCAAAATGGGACAACATTTAACTGTAAGCACATACGATAACACAAAACGTAACACGCAGTATTTTGGACGTAGAACGGAATGTTTTGACACTAGGTTCTCTCTGGCCGACCTGCTTAGCGGAAAAAAAACTTGAAGCTGCTTTTTGAAGATGTTTTCAAATATACAGTTTGAATCAAAACACTGAATCAACAAATGCTGAGGTAATAATTACAGCTTATCTGTGATTCAGCCAACATCGGTAATATCTACGTTGCAAAATTTCCCACCAGTTTAAACATAAACGCAAATAAGGTTTATTTGACGGGATTTCTATATGATTTATATTGCTTTAATATTTTTAAATATAATAATATTTTCTTGAAGTAAATAATAATATTTTATTGATATTTTTTATGCTTCACGCTGTAGTTCACATATAGCAGGTGAGGTTCACGGATTGTTTTAACACAAGGTACCCTTTGCTATATGCAAAGGGTACCTTGTGTTAAAACAATCCGTTTCCTTCTCACTATCTAATTTTCATAACATTGCGTGTTGAGTGGCGCCGCGTCTTGTCTTCTTACTAAAGTGAAGAAATTAAATCACTTCATTCTAGATAAATAATCTATATTTAAGAATAATACATTATTGCTAAGCCGAAATCTGTAATTTTACTGTTTATAATTGTACAGTATTTATAATATATTTAAACTTGATCACTTTTGTGTAGACCTAATTGGACAAAATATGATATTGGTTGGTATGCTTGAGTGGCGAAACTCAACGCTGAGCTTGTCTACCAGAGTGGGAAAACTAAAAAATATTTTAAATAATATAATTTTTCTAAATTCCCATTCTTTAAGATTAGAAAACTAAAAGAAATATGTCACAAGACTCTATTCCAATTAATAGAGGATAGTGCAGTCTATATGGATCATAGCAATTAAAATTGCTTTCTTATTAAACCCTTAAAGGGATGTTTAAAATTAATACGCATAGTAAGCTTTTATAGGCAATAATAAATATTTTTTTAGCTTCAATCTTTTTTCTAAATAGCGAAGTATGCACAGGGAATCTAGTTCCCCAGTTTCCCCCTAATTTTCGAGACATTACATGTGGAGTGGTGGAATTGAATGAAAAAGGAATAATTAATTCCCTTAAGTGCGAATACAACCCACAATCGTCGCGCTAACAGTCACACGCTATGCCACTGCGCCAATTACAATTACAACCTATATTAATTTCCCAATTTTTTAATTTCAAAAAATATTGTCATATATTGTATTTAAAGTACGAGTATATTTGTGGTATTGCCCGCCACGTTTAAAATCCTCTAAATCAATCCTTTCAGACCTTGTTCCGATGAATAGCTACAGTGAAGGCTCGATAGTCGATGAGTCGTAAATCTAAGTATTAATTCTATACAGCATTTAATCTTACCAGGAGTGGCCATAAATTTTGCTAATGTGGGATTTATCCTTTTCAGCGTGGATTAATCCTGGGTTTTGATGTTGGAAGTATATCTATTTTGTTTTTTGATACACGACGTGATTTTATAGTTTATTGGAACTTTAAGGTTTTTTATTTTCTGAAACGTGTAAGATAATCTTTAACCCTTCACCACTGACGTGTAATTTCGTAACACTGCCACAGACGTACGTATGACATATGTACGTACGTGTTTTGAATGACCTATTTCATAAACAGAGTGGAATACTTGTGATTGTTATTTTTTGTTTAATTAGGCATACTCAATATATAATAAATATAATAAAAAAAACGATATTAATATCCACAGAAAAGTATTAATCAATAGCCTTAATAGTACCTAAAACGACATAGACATTTTGGAAAATTCAACAATAAATATTTTTGAAGTATATTAACTTTCTTTTTTAAGCTTAATTACATATTAAAAAAAAGGTTTAATTAGAAAAAAAATAACAATCAAATTTAGCATAACAAAAATAAATTTAAGATACTTTTTAGCAGCATTTGTTGCAGGTCAGTCTTGAATATTACAAGCAGACCGGCATATTGACATATTTGATAGCCGTATCGTGGTTTTGCGGCGTTTCTGCTTAGAATACATGTAGCAATTGTTAAATTTCATAGCTTGGTTGTCCAGTTTACATAGCCTTATCCTTGCCTAAGACACTGCCAATAAGACTTAAGAGCTCATACCAAAATTGCTACGTCGCGTACCATTCTCCTAAATTGTTCATAATTGTTAGACGATCTGAAGGATCACATTTTAACAGTATAAAAGAATTCTATATCAGGTAGCAAAAACATCCAGAATTATATAAAATATGACCAGTTTGAATTTTCTCGGGGAGCTCTATTTGGCACATTTTTCGTCTAATGAATCGGCACTTTCTTTCCTTGCGTTATAAAAAGTCAGTTTGTCGTGATCCTGTCATCTTCCGATGAAGAGAACTGAAACATCAGCAGCTAACAAACGTAATCTAAGAAGCCAACATTTAATGAATTTATTATAATAGCATACTCTGCTAAATGGGTTACAGCATGAAGCTATAAAAAATAAATATATAACATTTTTACCCTAGCATTAAGTTAGACAAATCCCATTCACTACCATTCACTCACTCACATTGAACAACTAACAAAGACAAAACAGCGTTTCTTAATACCGTTTTACTTTCGTGGCAACACTATAGTACCTTATCCTAGTAAATTACAGCTTCATTTCGTTACGAATACCGAGACGGCCAGTAGAATTAAGCTTCTAAACACATTCGAACAAATATGCTCTAAAAGACAGATATTTTTAGATGAAATTCACCCTAAAGAAGAAGATATAGAGCTCTTTTTTCTTTATTCTATTTTATATGACGTTATAAACGTTGTGAATTGTATCACAGAATTGAAAGGTATTAAGACTTAATTTGAGAGCCAAATTGTTAAAGGTTTAAGTTTTAGTGTGCGGTAGATCATAATGAATATTATGTTCATTGAAATAGGTGAGAATAGTTTTTATTAATTTCAGATTGCTATTTTTAATCATTTGATATTTATTTATAGAGATCCTTTAAGTTGAAGTGGATAATTGGTTGGTTACTCGTAAAGTTCTTTTTTAATTTAACTGAATGAATTAACATTATTATATATTAATTATATGCATTGTATATGCGAAGAGATAAACCACGGCCTTGAATTCCGCCACTCAACACATCATGTCTTGAAAATTGAGTAGTGCGTGGAGAACGGAGTCTCTTAATACAAGGTTCTGGGAAGAACGTTAAGATATTTGGTTCCTCATTTTTCACCTACGTTTTATGTGTTGCGAAACAACGCCGCGCATTGTCTTATATATTCTTTAATTCATATCAAAAACACCATAAAAACCACTCAACTGTATAAAATATAGTATAAAGTTTTAGCTAAAAAAAAAAGTTTATTAATTTCCCTACTCTTCCATAAGCAGAATACAGCGTGAATGTAAAAAAATGTAAATATCAATTTTTGGGCTATCACGTCGTCGTGGTCGTCGTGACGATGTTAATGAGACGAGACCCAATATTCAACTCATTTATTATATTTCAAATCTAGTTATTTATACGCTACAAAACAATAGCGGAAAATGATTTCCCAATTGCATTTGTAGCGAATAAATTTAGGGTTCTAATATAGCGTGCAACATCGGTAGATGTTATTTATAAATAATATTAGTTATCGCGCAATACCCCTTAATGCAAATTGAGCCATTGATCTCCGGCTTAGCATATCCAGTTAAAAATTGTAATAAGGAAAATAAAAGGTCTCATTTATATTTTGTTGCTTATTTATTCCTTATAAAAAGTAGTAGCCTAGAGGAATTATATTGAAGTAATGTATTTTCTCAAATTTGTCTTTGTACGATGAACCAATTATCTTAACAATATTATAAATATATCTAAAAGACCAGTCGTAACGGCGTATATAACCACAAGCATGCTGTAAACGCGACAGGTTGTGGATTTGATTCCTTCTCGAAGAAATTTAATACTTCATAGAGATAGAGATAGATTTCTTCGCTCTGGTAACGAGACAAAGTACGGCGTTGAGTTCCGCCACTCAACATGTAATGCCTTCTAGAATTTAGGGGAAAGTGGGAAACGGAGTGTTTTAACAATAGGTTTCCAGGTTCAGTTCAGGAATACAGCCTGAAGCTAAAATCTTAAAATTTGACGAGAGGCGGGTATTTATACGTTTTTTATAAAATATTTTTTTTATTAGTATGGTATAGGTAGTTTACCACGCTCATATGATACCAAATAAACTACCTACTTGACTAAAAATGGAGTATATTTGAAATAGGAGCCTTTGTAGGCACAAACGCCATCATTGTACGTAAAGTACGCCATCATTAGAACAGATCGAGCTAAATTCCAAAACCGGTAGTGCCCATCAAAGCTGTCACATTACTCAGGTGCCCATTCGGCAATACGCAATATCCTTTTGAAAGCTCCTAAAAGCTTTACGCATTTCACGAAATTGCAATCAATACTAATAGTAAGCTTAAAAGGTACTATTTACAATAAATATTTGTGTAGGCATGTTAATATTTCAATTATTGTTTGGAAATCATATTGAGGCAAGTATAGCTTAGTTAATGTTAATGGAATAGTATAATTTAGATATATGATATAATATGATTTTTTCCCATCTGATAATATTAAAATATTACAATATGGTTTATGCATACAAAAATTAAACGCATCCATTTATAGTAAAGTTAAAGAGTCTTATTTCATTAATCACACTTATCTCAGGAAGTATTAAATCGTTTTTTTTTTTTGTGTTAAATAGTCCTTTAAAAAATTCGCAGGCTATATTTGATTATGTTAATGGTTTCTATGTAGCCTATTGTACCTACAGTCCGTGCTACCTTGGCAGTGGCATTTATGTCCTTCCATGTGAACACGAGTGTTCGGCTCGGTTCGACACCTGCTCGAGAAAATAAAATATTTTATATATTCATTTTCTCGCTCTGGTAACGAGACATAGCGCGGCGTTGAGTTCCACCGCTCAACAAGCCAATGCCTCCAGAATTCGGCGGAAAGTGGAAAATGGAAGAGTAATAATGTGGACATGTTACATGACAGGTGTCTTAAGACTAGGTTGCTAGGTTACCCTGACCTACTCTGCTATGTGCTGGATACAGTATCAAACTATAATAAAAAAGATAGAACAAAATGTTTAATAAGACGACCTTATCTCTTAAAGCGTTCTTTCACAGGCAACTTGAAATTGTGCGAATTATAACACCATATAACAAACATAACAAGCTGTATCATGGAGTACTTTTTTAAATTAGTTTTACGTTGTGTCGCGCATATAAGAGGGTAGGCAGAGGGAACCACATATTTAAAACACTCCGTTCACTGGAAATGGAAATAATTCATTCCTCCGTGTGGGAAACCAATCCACTACCGTTACGTTATGGGAAGTCAGTCACTTTTAAAGTTGTACAGGATACATTAGACGCTTTGTCACTGCGCCACGACGGATTCAAATCATATTTACAATAAGAAATTACTAATAAAAAATATAACTCTCAAAAATAAATAAAATATTATATTTTATATTTTGATATTTCTAAAAAAAACTTAACATCATAAAATAACAATATAACAAACGTTATATATCAATTGCACAAAATAACCAGTTAAAACAACTTGAAACCGGTATCATCCGGTATCTGTACCGGTTTTTTCCAGTATTTTCTAGTTAGTCGACCAATTGAGTTTAGGTGGTCGGTGTTGTTTTATTTACTAAGCTGTCACGTTTTAGCACGTTCCACCCTTTCACCTTTTACAGATTTCATTTAGAAACTACCGAGCTAGAGCGTGACAGTACTGAAATTGGTATTGACTTTGCGATAAAAATAGGGACACCGTCGTGGTACAGTTAAGGGTGCTTATACGATAATTGCAGATTCGAGGTTTGTATTTAAAATTAATTAATAAATCGGCCACTCGTGGCTCAGCGACACAAAGTGTGACTGTAAAACCGACTGGTTGTAGGGATTCAATCCCCAATCGAGGAAATAAAATATTTATTTAAATTTATATTTCCATTTCTTCGCTCTGGTGTCGAGGCAAAGCGCGGCGTTGAGTTCTGCCACTTAACACGCAATGCCTCCAGAATTCAGAAAGGCAGAAAGTGGGGAACGCAGTGTCTTATACTAGGTTCCCTTTGCCTACCCTGCTGTGTGCGGGATACAGCGTGAAGCTGAATGAAATTATTTTTAAATCTATAATTTCGTTAGATGATGTTAGAGTTTCGCTTCGCAATATGCAATGTACGTAGAATAAGCGGAAACAAAGCAATGGCCTACTGATAAGGCTGGCTATGTTAGAATAAAAAATAAAATATTTTCGTGACCGTTGTATCCTGCATATAGTAGGATAGGCAGAGATAACCAAGTTTTAAGACATTATGTTCCCCATGCATCTCTCAATTTGAGAAACATTGAGTGCTGGCTGGTGGAACACAATGCTGCGTCATCTTTGTCTACTAACTAGAGCGGGGAAATGAAAATATTAAATATCCCCGAGTAAAAATTGAATCCACAACCGTCGTGTCACTAAGTCGGACGCTGTGCCGCTACGTTACGACGACCTCGAATAAAATAAATAAAAATAATAAAAAAACAATTTGATTTTTCCTTAAGAATTCTCTGAAAAAACTATCCACTTATGTTATCCATCACATGTCTCCCGCAGTACTTTTTAGAGAACGTTTGATGTCAATTGTAGAGCAATTGTAATGTTACGTAAACTAGACGTTTTTGCTTCTATTTCTTATTTTGTTCTTTATACTAGCGGCCCCCGTGCGGCTACGCCCGCTTGAAATATATGAATGGTTATTTAATTGTTTTTAAGAATAAACCGACCAAGCGTGAGTCGGCCTCACACCAAGGGTTTTGTACCTATTTCAGGATTGTGATTAGGAAATACCTTATACGTTTTTAATGTTGCGGTGAATAAAATTGAGAAACTTAAGTTTGCGAGCACATAAACTTATTTCGTATTAAAGTAGCTAATATATAACTAATTTACTGTTACGAATCCGAAAGATTTTTTCCTTTATTTGTATTGTAAGATCTTACTTCATCCTAAATTTCATAACCATCCATTCACTTTGATTACGCGGTGAATTTCATACAAAATTAAGCAATAAATTTATCCTATAAGAGTTCATTTTTTTTCCTTTTGAGGTACAAAACCCTAAAAATGAATTAATTATTTTGGATTGGTAATGCATTAAAAATAGTAATTTAAGTGTTTTTTTTAATTGATTTGATTTTCGTATTTAATAGAAATAATGTTTAGTCATTTAAGAAATTTAGGTAATGTGGTGAATGGAGTGCCTTAACACTAGGTGATCACTATAATAATGTTTTTCAGTTTCACTCTATATCCCCCATATCACAGAGTAGCCGGAGGGAACCTAGTGTAAAACACATAAAATTTTCGAGGCATTGCGTGTCGAATGACGGGACTCCACGCCACCTTTTTGCCTTGAATGCAGAGGAAAAAAATGAAAATATTAATAAATTATTATTGATTCTTCCGAGCCGGAATAATCGAACCTACTCTCGTCGCGTTACAGTCACACGCTTGTACCCCTGCACCACGACGGCTTCAATATGTGTTCATTAAAATTAATAATTATTTTGAGGCAGTGCGATTGTGGTGCAGAAGTACTAGCGTGTGACTGTAACAGGTTCAACTCTCACCCTGGGGCATTAATTATTATTTATTAATATTTTCATTTCGTTGCTCCAGCACCATGGCAAAAGCGTGGCGTTGAGTTCTTTCACAAAACTCGCAATACCTCAAAACGGAAAATAAGGAACGAAGTTTCTTAACATTAGGTTCGACCTTCCTACCCTACTATATGAATACAGCATGAAGCTGAAAAAAGAAACATACACTCATAATATTCTTTGAAAGAAAAAGATTTAAGCTTTAAAATTAAAGCTTCACTATATCTGCCAAGAGAATGGGTGCAGCAGTTCAAATTGCTCTTATGTCAATAACTGTGCAATGCGATGCCACGATGATACAATATGAAGCTAATATCATACTTGGCGTATAGTTCAGAAAATATTTCCGTTTCAAATGTAAAATCACAGAGGAAGAGCTTATTAAAAAATATTATTACAGTTTAAGGTTCTCTATATTTGAGACCGTAAAGAATGGGGTGGAATTTGTCTGTAAACGCGACGGTTGCGGGTTCAATCCTCACTCGAACTAATGATTATGTTTAAATTATTTACATTTCGAGAGAGAGAGAGAAGTGAGAAAGGATTCTGGCAAATAGCATAGTAATAGTTGAGGAACTTAATGTTTAAGATACTCCGTTCTTCACTCTCCGCCGAACTTTTCGAGACATTACGTGTTGAGTTGCGGAACTGAACGCCGGGATTTTTCCTTGGCTAGAGTGAAGATTTGAATGAATTATTCATTCTCTCGAGCGGGTATCGTACGTTAAACCGTCGCGTGACTGTCACATCCTTGTGCCCCTGCGTCACGATGGCCTCTCTATTATGTCTTCTTAAATGTTTCATAAAGTGTATATACGAGTACGTCGTCGTTATACCTAGTGAAAGATATTATATAGGCCAGTGACTAATCGAAGCGTAGTCGTGCGACTATAAGAGTCGTGAGTTCGATTCTCACTCGCGCGACAACGCGGCAACGCGTGGTGAAGAATTTCCGTACTCAATACACAATGCCCCCAGAATTCAGCGGAAAGCGGTAAACGGAAGAGTTTTATGGGAACAGAATTTTTTAACACTAGGTTCCCAGGTTCCATCAGCTTAACTTACTATGTGCTGAATACAGCGTTAAGCTAAAAAAATACATACATATATTTTTATAACCACCAAAATAATACTAAACCGTTTCTCTTCAAGTTTTTGTAGTCCTTAAAAGCTCTATAACTTAGAAAGCTTATATAAATGTTTGAAAGCATTTTTTACCGTCGCACATTTTTACATGATGTTTCGTTTAAGCAATAAAAAGTGAATTGTCGAATAAAAAATCCATCCAAAGTGCTTGGGAAATACACATAGTTGTATTCAGTCCGCGTTGTCCAAACAGTTTTGTTAGGCGTGGACACTGTTTATTGTCACCCTAAGGGCAAACCGGAATAAATTGTCGTATGCCACAAAGTATATGAAATTATAACATAAAATTGTACCTGTACTAGTGGACTTCAGTACGTTTTCGTGAGCTTTTCGATAAAAACATAAAATTTATCTTTATCTCGTTCCTCTAATTCCCGGAATTTCCCAGATATTTGGAAAATCCTATCGTAGTGTTTCTCCACACTCTCCACGTATAGTATAGATTTCAATGGTTATAATATATACAAAATTATTTAATGCAATTGACCAATAAGTTAAAAAATGATTGATTAGCTTTATGCTTGGTAGAGGTGGATTTTTTTTTGAATTTTCGAGACATTCAATAGGAATTAACGTTCCCCGGAGGAATAAAAATTATTTAATATAATTATTTCCTCGAGTGGAGATCGAACACACTCAGCCAGAATAAGTAAATTTGATGTTAAAATCACTTATAATATATTTTTTAGTATCAACGCACAATTTTTTTCCGAAAATAAAAAAAGTCGTTTATAATTTTTATTATATTTAAGAGAACTATCGTTATCGTAACCATTACATTTTTTAAATTAATATTGACATATTTATTATCAAATATGTAGATAAAGAAGCTAACTTTAATTTATACTAACTACACTTTAACGAAAATGCAATGACCAACGCGCTCATCCTAAACTATTCGTCCTGTTTCCTTGGATGGTGAAGAAAAAGGCTTAAGTCCCACTAGAAATTAAATATATTTTCTATGAAAAATACTCCCCAAATGTGAAATAACACTTTAGAATTTTCTGTAAAGAATAATAAATATTTCATTTATATAATACTTTCAAAGCCTTTAAAGCTCTACGTACATACATCCGCTTACCACTCACAACATAGACTAAGCCCCCGAAAGCGACCCTAAATAAATACCTATCCGCGATACGAATACAGAGTTCTGAGATTTACTGAGAAGCCACATTTACTATCACATTGGTAGCTTTCTTTGCATAAACGTGAACGTATGGGTTTGCTAACTGTTTCGTGTTGTAGAGAAAATGTAAAAACGAACTCTATTTAATAAATTATAAATTACATTGTTATAAAATATTGTTAATGCATATTGAAGCCGGTCGTGGCGCAGCGGCACGAGGTATAACTGCAAAACCGACTGGTTGTGGGTTCGATCCCCACTCGAGGAGATGAAATATTTACTTAAATGTATATTTCCATTTCTTCGCTCTGGTGTCGAGGTTAAGCGCGGCGTTGAGTTCTGCTACTCAACACGCAATGCCTCCAGAATTCGGCAGAAAGTGGGGAACGGAATGTCGTAACACTAGGTTCCCTCTGCCTACCCTGCTGTGTGCGGGATACAGCGTGAAGCTAATTTAATTTTTTATTTATTAATGGATATTAATAAACATATTAAGTATGAGGCCAGCCTGTGAAAAAGAAACTGTAACGCCTTGGTCGGGGGTTCAATCCCCAGTCGAGGTATTATATTTAAATCATAATGATCATTGATAGACAAAACGTGGTGTTAAGTTCCGTCACACAATGTCTTGATAATTCGGCAATTTGTTACGAAATATCTTAACACTAACTTCCCTCTATCAACTCTGCTGTACGAGAAAATCGTGAAGCTTTTATTTGCCTCATAATAAGCCATTCAGACAACGTTTTGACGTATAAAAGAGCAACTCTAGCACTCACTTAATAAATACATATTAATTTCGTTTTGACGAAAACCTCCCGCTCAGCGATGTATAAAGATTTACTCAACACGTTTTCATATAAATTTATCGCAACAACCCCTAAATTTACGCACACCTCACTCTTAAGGATAGATTCTTGACCTGCTTAAATAGTCTCACCTACCTTTTAACCAAACGTGACAAATGCTACAAAAGCATTTTCTAAATCCCATAATCGTGAACAAGTATTTCGCGTTAGTTTATACTAACGTGAAATACCTAATATAAAAAATATATATTATTTGTATCTAGTTATATTCAACGATTTCTTCTTTCAAATATATTTTATAATATATTTGAAAGAAGAAATCGTTAAATATAACTAGATACAAATAATATATATTTTTTATATTAGGTAGTTTTATTTAGTTAATTTATCGTAAATTTCAATAATTTCATCACTTTAATAATAATTCACTACACACTACACTATAATAATTCATTCATATAATAATTCAGCACTTTAAGATACTATTAAAATGTCTCAAAAACTAAGTGACGGAGTATTTTATCACAAGGTTCTTTCTGCCTACCCTGCTTTAAAAACACTTCCTTAACAAATAATCCCCTTCATTTCCTTATTCAATATAAATAACCTACGATAAAAACAATAAAATAAAAATACCTATAATATTTTCCTCAAACGCAAAAGTGTCTCTAAATTATCTGACAACTGCTAACGAGGTATAAACGTGGCCAGAAATATCAAACATACTAAATTTATTAAAGCAGCGCTCAAGCGTTGCCCATTCGCCCTCGTAAATTCGTAAACTAAGGTTTTCGACACTGGTGTGCCATAACCTGTTATATTTACAGCCATGTCATTTTGTAGCTAATATTTGTACGTACGTATAGAGAAATAAACCCTGCTATACGTAACAATTATGTGATAATGATAAAAAATACTAACTCAGTATAATATAATTATTATATAAAAAAGACATAATGAATTGTAGAGTTCAACTGCCGGGCATCACCTGATCACTAAAGTCACAAAAATAGACAAAAAAGTGAAGATTTAAGTGCCCTAATACCAAGCTCTCTCTGCCTACCTTGTCACTGTCTCACATATTATTTAAGATCTTAACAGAGCTTTTGATAAGCTGTGGTGTGGACAAACATACATACAAAGACACAAAACAGTACCGGAACAACATAAAAAGTAAACGTGACCACATCACCACAGAAGAAGGTATGCGCAGGTGTTTCTAAAGAATTTATTCATCCAAGACTTGTAATTAACATGCGGTTGTACAATTTGAATTTGCTTTTAAATATACAAAAACGAGAAGGGTACATGTTTAAATGTAGAGTAAGCAGAAAAAATATTGAATAATATATTAATATATGTTATATTTTTTTTATTTGAAGGTGTCGTGGCGAGACAGCGTTTGAATGTAAACGCAACGATTGTAAGGACCCCTATCGGGGGAATGATTTTATTTAAATTATTAGCGACCCGTTCGCGGCTCCGCCTACTTGACCTACACAATTATTTGTTTACTAATTTTAATTTCTCTAGTGTACTAATAGAACATTACTTATTAAAGAAAGTTTGCCAATATATAATAGTGAACATATAAATCAGTTAAGATGATTCTGAAATTAATGTACTTAAGCTCTCAGACAAACAGACAAAACTGTTTGTAACAGACAAGGATACAAAACAATTAAAATTCATTGCTTTCGGTTATATGTATTACATTGATACATGTCCCCAATAATATTCTCATTGATTTTTTCACATATATTTGGGCGGGAGGTTTTAATACTGAGTATCCTCTGTTTTGATTGACAAAAAATTAAAATGATATATTAAGCATAATATGATAAGTATATTTTGTTATCGTTACAATAATATCCTGAAATTTGCTTTTAAAAATAGGAAAATGGTTATTATACGAGATCTTGGAATATAAAGTATAGTCCAGCCAGTCCAGCAGTCCCAGCATAATTCTTGCAATTAGATTTATTTCACGCCTCTTATCTTCTTATTTTACAGACAAAATTGTTACATATACTTCTATAATCTTTTAAGAGCTACATTGAATAACTACAGAAGCTTTACTTTTTTTCGTATACAGCATTATACCACCAGAAAGATCGTAGTGTTAAAATACTCCGTTTGCTACGCTCCAATTTTCGAGAAATTGTGAGTAGTGTAGAAGTGAGCAGAACTCAACGCCGCGGTTTGTTTTATTACCAGAACGATGTAAAAGATAATTAAATATAACTCATTCAAGAGTGGGAATCGACTCTATGACTGTCGCGTTTTACAGTCAGACGCTATGCAGATTCACCACAGTGAACTTATGAATTTTTATCATAACTATATCACAAAAATTACGTACCAAGATATTGTATTTACTGAATAAAAAGAAATGCATTCAAATATTCCAAAAAATAAACAATACACCCACAAAATTCATAATTAAAGTCTAGACATATTCAGTAACCGATACAGATTCTAAAATCCCAAATTCAAAAGCTCCCCTTAAAGGCTTGAAGCGAATTAGCGATAGAATTTCAGACATTTCCACCCCAAATGGCACACCATAATTGGCAATGAAACTGAACATTGAAATTAGTAACAAAAAGTTCTCACAGTACTCGAGACCAATTTACATAAATCGATAGATCAGTTAATTGACGTTATATGTTTTATTACTATTGTAGAGAATCTATTTCAGCGTTTTCAGGTGCAGAACATATTTGCTTTTTATTTATTTTTTTGTGTCTGACTATAAACGCAACGGCTGTGGGTTCATTTTTATTTTCATTTCCTCGCTCCGGTAAAAAACCAAAGGACGGCGTTGACTTCCGCCATTCAACACACAATGTCTCAAAAATTGTGCAGAAGGTGGGGAACGGAGTGTTTTACCACTACGTTCCCTCTGCCTACTCTGTTATATGCGGGATACAGAAGGACTAAATTGCACTTAATCTAACCTCTCTATAAAACTGTACAAAAGTCGAACTAATAACCCAAGAAACATACATTACCTTCAAAAATATCGTAAAAATACAAGAAGATTTTAAAAAATGTTAGATCCAGAAATGCCTTTATATCGTAGACTCGTTTTGTTCACTTTGCATTCGGCGACGCTAGAACGATGTTCTAACGTGGAAAATCAGTTGGATTTATCGAGTCCACTGTTTGGATCGTCTCCAATCAAGCTGATAAATCTTTTATCATTTTTACTGGAACCTAATGCATTATACGAATCAGTAGTTTCTTGTTTTTTCTGTGAAATGTGTAATGGACAGCTCTATGTAGAGTTTTAAGTTAGTTAATATGTATGTATTTTTTTTAGCTCCACGTTATATACCACTTACAATAGGATAGGCTAAGTAGAGTGACATTCCATTCACAATTTTCGCAATGCATGTTGCAAAATGCAATAGCAGCAACTCAACACCCCACTTCATTTAGTTAGTAGTTAGGCAGTGAAAATAATTCATCTCTCCGGATGAAAATAGAACCTACAACTATTGCGCTTATAGTCAGAATGAGCTTAACGGTAGTGAATATATATATATAAATTTAGATAAATTTCTTATCAGCTATGGATTTACATAATATATGTAAGCATATTTCATACACTTAACTGGAAAAGCAGAGAAAAATATATTTTAAATAAACAGCGTACCATGTGTCGGCATTCAACGAGGTGTTTTATGTTAATAGAACCTTTAAATGATAAGTAGTAATTTATTAATATTTCAGGCTATGCATGTTCTTCATCAAAATATGGCAAACAGTGAAATAGAGAGTAAAGAGATGTTACTGTTCTGTCTCACTTTCTGCCCATTTAAGAGATATTATATGATTAAGAGCAGAAAATAACGTAGCTCTATGCCTAATAGACGCTTAATAAAAATAATTAAATTAAATTATTTACTGAAACATGTATGTACTCGTATTTCTATACATTTGTACTCCACTCTACGAGCTAAATATTAAATCAGATTGAGTAAGAAATAAGTTATTAATGATAATTTATATAATAAATCCATTTAGGGCAGTTTATGGCATTAATTTATGCTAATTGATATTCTCTCATAGTCGACAATGTACCGGCTAGGTGTTAATGATTTAGTGCATGGTCTTCAACTTTCAAAAGTTCATAATTTCTAATATATATATGAAAAGTATCATATTTTGTAAGATTGACTAAGTCAAATTTGAATCCATGATTGATTGCCATTAACTATTGCACAAATAAGCAAGAATCGATAGTATGTTACAAGTGTTTTAAAATCACGAGTTTAAAATAAAATAATTAAATATAACTCTCTCCCTCCCTGCCTCCCTCCCCTCCCCCCTCCACCTTCCTCCCCCTCCCTCAATGACATTTACAAAAAACATTGAGAAGTCAGACGAATATTTTTGAAAAACATATATAAATTTATTATTTTTTAGCTTCAAGGTAAAGTGCTGAAACTCAACGTTTTTTTCTTTTTTCCACAACCCTTAAATTCATTCCCCCTAGTGGAAATTGAATCACTAATCATTGTGCTTACAGTCAGACGCGGTGCCTTTTTGCTACTAAGGCCTCTATTTCTATTTTAATTTTTTATACATTTTTCGAAAAAAAAACTGTGGGGCCAGTCTTGGCGGACAAACGTGCAACTAGAAATGTAATAAATAGGTCATGGGTGCGATCCCCACTCCAGGAAATAAAATATTTTATATTAACATTTCCACGGCCTGATAACGAAACAAAACGTGGCGTTGAATTCTGACACTCAACACGTAATGCCTCCAGAGTTCGGAAAGTGAAGAATGAAAATGTTTAATAGGGACAGATTTCTTAACACTAGGTTTGTAGGTTTTCTTTGCCTATCCTGCTAAGTGCTGAATACAGCGTGAAGCTATGAAAAGCAGTATTTTTTAAGTGCTGCCTTCAAAAAGTGTTAAAAACAAATATTTTTTTACATATGTAAGCATGCACGTGTGTATAAAACTATAGTTACCTCTGTACTAACATAACATCACTTGAAGTGATTGAAACAGTTCGTGGAGCTAACAAGCCTTGTTAAAACTTTGGAAGCAATGATGAACTTTATTAGATAGAAGTGCATTTTTTTTTCGCATATAAATTTTAGACTTTTTATTTTCAAATGTACCTCAAATAGTATTTTACTTTTAGTTAGGGTGGAGTTGGATGAAAAAGTTATTATAGTTTTTTTTTATATTATTATTCTGTTTTTTGTTTAGTTGAGTGATTTTTATGGTTATGGTGTTCAATGCCTCCAGGACTCGGCGTAAAGTGGGAATGGAGTGTCTCAAACAAGATTCCCAGCTTCTCTCTGCCTACCCCGCTATCTGTGGGACACAGCGTAAAGCTAAAAAAATATAACTGGGTTTCGCTATACCAATAACCGAAGTGTCTTAACACTAGGCTTATTCTTCTTAGCTTAGGCTTATACGTTCTGAATAATTTTCAAAACATTAAGTGTTAAGTGGCGGTACCCAACATCGCCCATTGTCATGAGGCTACCAGCGTGAAGTCATCGAACCCACAACCATCGTATTTACAGTTGCACACTACCATTGCGCCACTATCACTTTAATTTTTAAAGTAAATCTTGTAAAAAGAGATCTTCTCATGAAATGTGGTTATATCCACTCACGTCACGCTAAATTAAGTGTCACCTGCATTTGATACCAGTTTACTAAGTTTAGTAGAAAAATCTCTTTTTACGTAAATATTAATTTTATCTCATAAAATTTCTTATTTTTGACTAAAAAATTGTAAGTTAAAATGTCACGATTTTTTATTTATAGTTACTTAATACACATTAATATTATACATACATACATAGTTACATAGTTTTCCTGCATATTTAGTTTTTTAATCTGTATAACTATAAAACTGTTCTGTTATTGTGTGACATACAGACAACGCACAGACAAAACTACTAGACTGAGAACGTTGAAATTGGTCATTTACTAGCACTAATAGAAGATTTTTAGAAATTCCTACTTGAACGGAAAAATGAGATTTTCCATTTTACATCTTAGAACCAATTTCACACAAACCAAATTGCTAACAATCCAACATTGAGCAATTAAAAATTATCTTTATTTGATCAAAAATCTTATGAAATAATCTAATTATTGTGATAGCTTTTGCCGATGGACATTGCGACATTCTAAGTACACGGGAACCCTAAGTGCGTGGGTGTGTGTGTGGGTTACATGGAAACGATTAACGTAACAAAATTTTATATATATAGTTTATGATGCTATTTATTTACTTGCCTTCTTCAATAAAAGGATTATCTAAAAAAGACATAATGTCCATTCGAACTAAAAGTTCTTGAGAGTATCGCGATCAGACAAGCACATTCTCCAGCTTTATAATATTAGTATAAGATATATATAAGTATATAAAAAAAAATAAGCTTCACGCTGTATCCCGCACACAGCAGGGTAGGCAGAGGGAACCTAGTGAAGGACACTCCGTTCCCCACTTTCTGCCGAATTCTGGAGGCATTGCGTGTTAAGTAGCAGGACTCAACGTCGATATAAGTATATTAATGATATAATTTGTTTGTTTCAGGTAATCTATCAGGATATTTTAAAATTGACAAATGGATAAGGAAAGTAGCACACGAAACTTTATGCTAATACTCTCCGTTCGCCACACACTGTATAACTTTCAATATAGAAGAAGTCAGTGTATTGAGTGGAACTTAATTTCGCGCTTTATCTACCGGGGAAATGAAAATAACTCAACTTTTGTACTCTAAATAAATAGAATTTTATATAATTCACATGCAGAGGCAGAGGCAGAAAATGGGTAACGAAAGTATCTTAATGGGAACTGAGTGTCTCAACACTATGTTCCCAGGTTTCCTCTGTTTGCACTAATATTAATGCAAATATGTACGACAGCTTCCCGCTGTGAAGCTAAAAAAATAATTATTTTTAAATATACTCTTAGTACCTAACATAGAAGTTCCAAGGACTTTTAAGTTTCTAATACCAAAAATTCTTACTAAAGTCATTCGGGAACGAAGATAATATCTTCATTTGAATCGTTTACATTCTAAGGTTATTTCAATGCTGGTAGTAACGAGATGTTTAAATTTTCGAATATGCCTCTTTGGGGAACAGAAAAGTACTGTAACCAAACTAGTTCGAAATTCCTTATTTTAATATGAAACATAATATTTATTCTGACTGTAAACGCGCTGGTTGTGGGTTTGATCCCACGCGGAGTAGTGAATTTTTGTAAATTGTCCATTGTGGCACGGCATAGCGCGTCATGAAGTTTCCCTAATCAACTCGCAATGTCTTGAATTCAGGTGTAAAGCGAAAAATTGAGTGTCGTAACTTGAGGTCCCCTCTGCTTACCCTGCTATATGGGAATAACGTGAAGATGATTTTTTTTCATGTTCACGCTGTACCCCACATTGAGGACTGTAGGCAGATGGAACCTTGTGTAGAGACATTCCGTTCCCAACTTTCCACGTAGTCTCCAGGCATTGTGTGTTGACTGGTAGTGAACTGAGTGTAGGAACTTAATAAACGTTAAATTACAAATCTTTATTTCTAAAAAAACTTTAATTACAAGTTTTCATGACATTTACTCAGGATTTATGGTATTTTATTAAAAAAATGAAGTATGATTTACCCAAAACTTTACTCACAGTCAACAAAAACAGATTAAGAACTAAGGAAATCTCCACGGATTAAGCAAAAAAGTTTATACAAACTAATTAACAGTTGAACCCGGCTTTCATCTGATAAGACCGGGAATTGGAACTTCCAATTCATTTGGACGATAACAACTTATAAAGTATGTTTGATCTACTGATATAAATGTTTTACAGTATAAATTGTAAAAGAAGTTTTAGTTTATTTTAATTTTGTTTGAAATATTTGGTAGACTTTGATTTTTTATAGCTTAACACCTTGTCCTGCTTGTAGCAAGGTAGGGATAGGAAACCTAAATGTTCCCACATTTCAACAAATTTTTGAGTGGTGGAACTCTGTGCAATCGTGATTATATTATAGCTGATAGAGGAAATGAAAATAATTCATTCCCTCCAGTGACAAGCGCCACGACGGCCTCAATTTATTTGATTCTAAGCGATAGTCGTGGATTGAAATATCATTAAAAAAAGAAAGTTTTCCCTCATAGCATAGTAAGAAGTAGGTATCAGTATTAAGACCATTCTCCACTTTCCGTCTAATAAGCGAGATATTGCATATTAAAAGAAAAGAAACTCGAGTACAGAGAGAGAGCACTCTAGGTAAATCTTCCGTAACTTGCTTTGTGCGTCGTACTTATTTTATTTTTATTATTACAGGTTTTCTTTTTCACTTTGTTATCAAAAGATATTTATTATGTATCGATAAAAAAAAATATTTTTACAAAAACTTCTATTGAATTTCGGCATAACTTTTCTTGAAGCAAGTTTTGCAAGAATCATACCATCTCTAGTTTTTTTATCACATGCCGACATTGCAGCTTATGTTTTTAACTTTTATCTTTACAATTATTTTTTCTCTATGATTTGAATAAGTTCATCGTTCACTTGATTTCTTAGAATAAGTGGATCAAAGATGGTTTCTTGCCAGTTTATTAAATCAATGCTAAACGTTATTAGCATCAAAATTAGGTTCAGATACTTCAAAAGTGCGTGGCAGTTGTCCTATTATAGGTGCATTACGCGCTTTTGGAATTCTTCTAACTGCAAGTTCTCTTATAGGCCTGTCTCCGTCTGTTAACATCGCCAAAAGTAAATTTTCAGGGTGAACAAAATATGCGTTTCGTCGAATAACAGGATCTATGATTGATTTTGATGCACTTGATATGAATTGCGAGCTTTGTAAATAGTAATGTTAGATAGAAGTCAATTTTTTTCTCAGGTGACAGCCTTTTCAATTATTTGATAATATTTTTGCATTTGGAATGGGAAGCTTTCAAAAGCTGAATTACTCTTATATACGAGACTAGCGGGCGCGCGCGGCTTCGCCCGCTTACGGGCGAATTCTAAAAAAACCACGAAACACGTATTCAATAAAAAATATTTTTAACAGTCTGAATTTATTTTTTTATAAAAATCGGTTGCGATTTAAAGTTTTTTCCATATAAACTTTCAACCCCTTATTTAATCCCTTAGGGGTGAATTCTAAAAAACAATGAAATACGTGTTCAATTAAATATTTTTAAGAGTCTGAATTTCAAATTTTATAAGAATCGGTGCCGATTTAAAAAAAACGTCCATACAAACTTTCAACCCCTATTTCATCCCTTTAGGGTTAAAATTTTTCAAAATCCCTTCTTAGTGGATGTCCAGAATATGAAAATAAACATCTGCCCAAATTTCACGTTTCTACCATCAGCGGCTACGGCTCTGCGTGCGTCTTACCTCAGTCAGTCAGCACAAGTCCTTTTATATATATAGATTACAGGGATTGATGCTTTTTGCCCTACCCCTTCAATTTCTGGGTTACAATTTTGACTCTTTGTTATTGCCATTACTAATTTTCACTTGTACTCTATTCCACCCGTAACATTTCATAACATCCTTATATTTTGGTAACACATTTTCTTTTAAATCATCTGTAGTACTAAATATAGAGCACTTGTATGACTGTCTATTATTAAACATAATGGAAAAAATTACTTCCAGGTTCTAAAACAAAAATTACTCAATTTATAATTTCACAAGAAACTAACCTCTGTGATACTTGAATTTTCTGAATGTATTTATATCAAATAATCTTAATTTAACAAACAACTTTATATAGCAAATATAACGTGTATTTCATTCGATAATAAGTAAAATATTAATATAAACTGAACATCAAACATATAACTTAAGGTGTAAATCGATTACTTAAAAAAATCGACCCACCTAGGGGTGTATACATAGTAATTCCTGTAATATATTACAATTTTAATATATTACATTCAGTAATTTTGGCCACACTCTAACACGTAATATAAGTTACACAAACTTCAACTAAACCATTAAAATCTCAGCTTTGGTAAATGGAAAGCAATTTACTTCGCAATCAGCACCAATTATGGGAGAAAATAAGAGCGTTTAAGTGATTCCAAATAAAGCGAAAGAAAAGTTTGAATCCAAAAGTTTTCCCCACTTTAAGTACGCGTCGCCTGAATATTATTTAGCTGTCAGTGGCGTCTATTACACCGATATGACCGTGTCGTGTAAAGAAATTGCCCAATAATTGCTGTAAGAAGTGTAATTTAAAACATAAAATTATATTTACAAGAGATTATGAAACTGTTCTTATGGTTATTACAAAAAAATATGTAACGCAGAGGTAATCTAGTGTTAAGATCCCCATTTTTCGAAATAGTGCATATTGAGTATAGTGCATATTGAGGTAACACAAGTGCCATCCAAGCTCGTAGTTTTTCTTTAGGGGCGAGCTACTCCTCGCCCCTAAAGAAAAACACTGGGAAAGCCCGGTGACGCTGTCAAGACCAGTCCAGGTCAACAGCATTAAACCCATTCAGAAGAAAAATGAGTGGTAGAACTTATCGTCGTAAGATTTCTTATTACCTCAGCGAAGAAATGAAGTTTTTTGTCATAAGTGGAAATCTAACCCACAACCGTCGTTTTTACAGTCAGATACAATGTCGCTGCGCTACGACGGCCTCTTATAATAAAACGTTGACTCTAATTTGTCAAAAAACATAACGTTAAGTTTAGCTACTGTTATGTTTTTTTTTATAAATAAAAAAAAAATGTAGAGACTCGTATCTCTACTAACTTTTTTTTGTATCAATATTTCATACAAAATAAAATATATTATTCATTAACATCATTTCAATTATCATTACTAATGATCATCTAAACATCTTATTCTCAACTTACATATTTTAATTATTGTAACTTAGTATATTCATAACGGTGTAAATGCAGTCTACAAGGACACAATGCAGAAAGAAGGCGTTACTTGGCATCGAGTTATAACTTTTTAATTTTTTTTTTCACTCAAAACTCTGTATTTTAAGTTACAAACAATTGTTGTTCTGAATCGACTTAACACCCGCTACTATATTTAAAATGAAAACCATGTTGTTTTATTTGTCTGTAAAACGGGAGCTTTCGAAGACCGTTGACAGTTTTAGACTGACTCTTAGAATAACCGTATTATGAGTTATTTTTGTAGATTTATTAATATACAGGACTCATTTAGATATAAAATTATTATTTATTTTGGGATCTGACTGTAGGTCGGTTAACCTAATGGTTTTGAGTTCAATCCCTACTGCAAAAATTTTATTATTTCCGTTTAACCGCTCTGGTAATATAAAAACGCGGTGTTGAGTTCCACATTTCAACATTCAATGAATTGAATTCAAACGGAAAGTGAAGAACGGCAAAAGATTCTCGATCTATACTTTTAAAAAAACATATTAAATTGTTCAACGTAGCGGGATTTGAACCAACGCCTCTTGGAAGATTTCCAAGTTTCCAAAATTTTTATACGTTTTTCAAAAAGTGTTTATTGGAAGACGTATTTAAAGTATTTATTGAAAATCATTTTAAAAAATTCTTTCCTAAGTATGACTTTGTGTGATACTTTGTTGTGTGGCATAAAGCGCGAATATAATAAAATATAAAACAATAAGTTTATTCTGCCAGTAGACAGTGCTATACCTAACTGAAGTAAAAGGTCGGGGCAAAAGTATTTTCGTATTATTCATTTACAGGAAAATATTTGAGGATGCATCAACACATCATAGGCAAGCTCTCTCAATTTTTGCTGCGTGGCTATAGATAGATGAGTGCGGTCTGACTTTGTGATGGTGGAACACCACGCCATTACTATTCACCAGCTCCGGCTGGTTTTTCTCAATAGCTTTTAACTTCATCAGTTGCTGACAGTAGAGGTCAGAATCGATAGTTTTACCCAGTGGTAAAAGCTCATAGACGATTCCTTTCCAATCCCACCACATGCGCATAGCATCACTTTGTTCCGAGTCTCGAGAGCCTGGCTTTGCCACGGTATGTGGGTCTTATCCATGCTTCCACCATGATCTTTTTCGCACATACTTATCGTAAGTCACCCGCTTTTCATCACCAACTGTTCCAATCAACTGTTTGAGAAATGGTTCGGAATTGTTACGTTTGAACAGAGAATCGCAAAAGGAGATCTTGTGGTACCCAAATGTCAAGTTTTATCTTGTACCCAGACTTTCGTAAATGACGTAAAACTGTTTTATAATCAACATTCAGTTCTTCAGCAATGTCGTAGCTACTAATACGTCGATCTTGCTCCACTTTCTAAAAGATGGTGCTGATTTTATCTGTAACGGCGTCCAGAGCGAACCTCATCTTTTACACTCAAAATTTCCAGACTTGACGCGTTTGAACCACATTTGTGCTACTCTTATTGATACTGCATTAGGTCCGTAAATCGCACAAATTTTATTCGCGGCGTTCGTCGCATTTACCTTTTTTGTAATAAAACTTTAAAATGTATCGAACTTTTTCGTCACATACGTTAATTTTGCTTGCTTGAAAAACAATTGAAAAATGGCGGGAACTATTTTTTATTTTTTATTTATTGCGTCTTCAGAATGTCACATTTAATGGCATTAAAAGCAGCCAGTTACATTCAGTACAGCCAAAAAGGTTTGATTACTAATATTACATTCAAAATACGAAAATACTTTTGCCCCGACCTATTATATAAAATTGATCTTTTATATCTTGATTGTCTTAATATTTTTCATTACAAGTGATTTAATATAATATGGAATTTAATGGAATAAAATAGGCTGTTTAATTGAACCTATAATTATATATATTTTTTGATTCATCACTTCTTTTGCTCATTATTTCAATTAAGACTAAATTTATTTTCATGAAACTTTCATAAAAACATTTATTTATTTTATATACATAAGTGCAATCATTCACATAGATAAATTACACACACCGGAAATGAACCCATTACTTTCATTAGCACCATTTACGTAATGTATTTGATAGGTTTTAAATGGTCTCTTGCACTATGACAGTAAAAGCCCTTAGCGTCCCCCGCGAATACGAGATAACCGTGTCATAATTCTTCCCACACTACGACGCTGTGGTGTACAGTGAGAGTATAAGCGAGTAACGTATTCATTTATATACTATATTTATTATACATTTAATGTAACTTTGTAAATTAATGAATAAAATGTTAGTAATTTCGAGATTATTATTTATTTTTATATAGGTCAGTAAGGTAGTGGTAAACGCGCGACAGGTTGTGGGTTCGATTACCACTCAAAGAAATGAGACATTTAATATTTATTTTTCATTTCATCGGTCTGGTAACGAGACAGCCCAACATTGAGTTCTGCTATTCAAAAAACAATGCCTCTAGAACTTGGCGGAAAGTGGGAAACGAAAGTCTTAATGAGAACACTAGGTTCCCACGTCCCCTCAGCCTACCTATGATAGATATTTATGAGGCCATCGCGTCGCAAGAGCACAAATCTACGACTGTTAAAGCAGCGGTTGCGGGTTCGATCACACAGAGGGATAAAATATTTAATATTTCCATCTTGAACTTTGAAAGAAACTTAACTGAAACGAACTTGCACTGATTTATGTACTGAATTAAAAAATAACAATTACAATTAAATGGTAAATATAAGAAAAAACAAATAGCTATGAAAAAGTAAACACCTTATAGTAAAGATGAAGAACCTAACCTTAGGAATTAACTCATAAAGAATCTTCAATAATAATTATAAATGCAATTTATTATGAACCGCTTCAAATGGGACTCCACCATTTAAGTTAGGCCTTGGATTTACATACGACCCGCTCCACCGACTGATTTATGCTTCCCTGTCTTGAGATGATAATGCGGGTTAAGACACAAGAGGATACGACAATGTCCTATAAATATTTTTTTATATTGTTTAATATCTGCACATTTCTTACAGACAAAAAACGTAGGTCAAGACACTTCCTTGTCCAATTGCCACAGTCATTTATTGCTGCTGTGTACTCTCATTCAGCATGCCTTGCTTTTTTACCTTGTAGTATAAATAGAACGGAAAGAATAAAAAAAATAAAAATGCGTACGCTCTTTACTTATGTTGCTTTTAATAACATTACGTCGTAAAAGATTATGTATTTACTGTAAAAAACAAATAACCAAAAAAAATTATAACTTAAAAGTAAATAAATACTTCGAACTCATAAACGAATTCACCAGGAATATATCCTGGCTTCGAATTAATTTGCACGCGGTAGACGTAGGAGCAGGACGGGCAGTGTAACAGTGAATTCTCTTTACGGTTTGATAAAAATCTAAGCCTGTCTAAAACTATAATCAATTAATTTCTAAAACCTACAATGAAGGCAGCAATAGAATAATTATTTTAAATATGGTTTCGGTATTGAGAAGAAGTTACACATACCCCTTAAACCTATTCTTGGGGTCGCAACTCCCTGCAACGCGATACAGTAAATTTAGAAATAAAAATAAGCTTCACGCTGTATCCCGCACACAGCAGATAGGCAAAGGGAACCTAGTGTTAAGACACTCCGTTCCCCACTTTCTGCCGAATTCTGGACGCGACACCAAAGCGAAGAAATGGAAATATAAATTTAATTAAATATTTCATCTCCTCGAGTGGGGATCGAATCCACAACCAGTCGGTTTTACAGTCACACCTCGTACCACTGCGCCACAACTGGCCTCAAATTAGAAAATGTTAATATATTTTTACACACATATATATATATATATATATATATATATATATATATATATATATATATATATATATATATAAACATTAAATTACAAAAGGAATTAATATCGTAGTATGATTATAAGTTATTTTTATTTTTTATTTCTATAAAACTTTCTGCATTTCACCTAAGAAGTATAAATTGAAAGAAGCCTTAAAATATATTGATGATTTATTTCATATATTGAAGTCATCGAGGTGCAATGGGACAGAGTAATGTTGTGGACTAGATCGCCACTTAAGTGAATTGTATTAAAACATATTTTTTTAATATCACGCTGTATCCTGCATTTATAAGAGTAGACAGAAGGAACCTGGCCTAGTTTAAAGTCACTCCGTTCCTGTTAAGAAATTTCCGTTCCTCAATTTCCGCTGAATTTTGGAGGCATTGACGCACACAACGCATTCCTTATTTGAAACGTACTCACTATAATTTACTTTATTTTGAATATAAATATATAATTTAACCTTATATTTTATAGGGCACAGTTTTACAAATTATTGCATTTATTACACAAATTATAGTATTTATGTTCTAAAACGCCAAAAATAAATAAACATAAACATGAAATAAGTCCAATATATATTTTAATTATAGTCCCAGTATGTGTTGGGTATCCGGGGGTTAAAATAAACTTTCAACTGCCTGAAATTACTCAATGTTTGTTAACACGGAAGAGAAACATAAAGAAAACTTGTGAATGGTGATTTAAAATAAAATTTATTTACTTAACGACGTGTTTTAATGAAATATTTAAGTTGATTTAATAATTAATTATAAATATACTAAATGACAATAATCTTGATGGTTGTAGATTCAACACTCAGTGGAAATGATTTAGTTTAATTTTTCCGCACTAGTAGGTAGTGTCAGTAAACAATTTTCAAAACATTACAATGTTTTGAAAATTGGGCAGATAGTGAGGAACGAAATGTGTTCAGCTTCCCTCTGCCTATCCTGCTTACTATGTGCAAAAGATGCAAAAAACCCCATAAATTAGTAATATTGAACATATCCTAAATAATATATTTTTTTAGACAACATGTAAAAATTACAAACGTATAACGGATTTGAGCCCACGCCCCTTGGAATCCGTCCAAGGCCTCTGACCACCAAGCTATATACTCTCAAGCGTGTACGTGTTAATTAAAATACAAAAAAATATATATTAAAATACAAAAACAAAAAAGAAAACTTAAAAATAATAATAAACAACCATATCCATTGAAATCGTGTCTAAGTAGCGTCAGGGGAGCAATAACTCAACCGTATGTTGTACGACACCTCTGTTACATCGTTACTCTGTTACCGTTGACTTGTCACTGTATTGATGGACGGACAGATTGTTTGGACATGTGTTAGAATAATGTAGATTAGGGATTTGCAATGATATATTATTATAATGTGTTATAATTATTTTATAACATTTTTTTTCTCTGTAGACTTAACGATTAAGGAAAACATAAAACTAAACTAAACTAAATTATCTACGCAATTATTAAATTTTATGCCAAAAATATCTTACATAATTTTAGAAAAGAACTGATGCTATTCTAATTGCTAGGTCAATTTTCACTAAACAGCTTAGGACTACCACAAGAAAACTGGCTTTTGAATGAAAAAGATAAGGTGCCATAAATAGATAGGGTTAAAGAAGTTATAACATTTAAAAATAAAATTGGGTTTTGACAACTGTATTTAGAATCATTCCCCATTTGAGGGAATTAAATATTCAATATTTTGATTTCTTCGCTCTGGTACCTCGGCAAAGCGCGGCGTTGTGTTCCGACACTTAACATGCAATGCCCCCAGTATTCTGTGGAAAATAGAGAACGGAGTATCTTAACCGCGTTATATATCTTAACCGGGATACAGCGTGAAACTAAAAAAATAAGTTAAAACTTCACATTTCCTAGTGCCACACATCTACACGAGGCACGACAATAAAATATATGAAAATTACGTGTTACAAATAAAAAAAATTGTTCATACTTCCAAAGGATTTACGGAAGTGACAAGTGTTTTATTTACTTAAAAAAACCTTCCGACAAAAACGCATGTAATTCTTAAGAACATAATCCGTTGAAAGCCGCTTGTTTATTTTGTTTGGCCATGAGATGGTGATTTGTTTCTTTTTATCTACACGCTTTAAGCACTTAGATCTTCAGTTTTTGCCCATTTTCAATAATACAATTTGTAATAGTTAATTTGGTATGTTATTCGCTCTTCGTTTTTTTTTCAGATTATTTTAAAGTATGATATCCCGTATAAAGCAGAGCAGGTATAGGGAACCGTATGTTAAGACTCTTCGTTCTTCCTTTTTCCGCTAATTTTTTGAGATATTGCGTGTTGAATTGAGGAACTCATCGAATATTAGGTAATTGTTATATATATTGGTGGATGGCACACTATTATCTAATATAGCACTTTATTACGCTAAGAATATGGATTCAATCTTCATTCGGAATGTGTTTTATATTTCTTAATATTTAAAAATTTACGTCATGTTCTACGTTCTGCCCAATTTTTAAAAATTGGACAGAACGTAGAGAACGAAGTATACTAACGCTTAATATAGAATATATTTATTTAATTTATAAGATTTAATCGTAATTATAAAGTCTCTTGAACATGATGCAGGATACTTACTATTATATTATTGTAATATTTTTTTTAACTTTCCTAATAAAAGTTCAACTATTGCGTTTGTTGCTGGTTCTTCTCAAAAGAACTGCCTTCCGAATCGGTGGTTACTATGGTGATTAAACTTAAAAATGCTTGTATACCTTAATATATATGAATAAATAATATTTTGAATAAAAATTTAAAAATAACAAAAAAATACAGCTATTAGCTGGTCAGCTTCGTGGCCACAATTCGGTTAATCTGGGTCGCTTTGAGTAGAATCCTTAAAAATTGCTCACCTCCACAAGCAGTTTTATCATATTTTTCTTCTGAAAAAATCCAAAACTTATTATGTTTATTGCTTTCCTCGCTTATAACCTGATTTTACTTATTTTTTTTTATATATTCCTTATTTATTTTTACAAATATAATGTAAAAATTACTATACATGATTGGATAATGTTTTAGCAAATGTGATATAATATATAGTATAATAAAGAAATGTTTTTATTTTCATTAATATTTTAATTAAAACACATTATAAGTAATTATATTATGAATTATACTTAAAAAAAAGTTAAAAAAAATTATAAGAAGAAAACTTTTAAGAAAGTAAGTACTTCTCTTCTATCTTCGTGAATTAACAAAAAAATATATTTTTTTCTATGAACTCGTTTTTTAACAACGGACAGAAATTAGTTAATAACAGATAATAAGTCGTAAAGAAAGCAATTACACCTATTGATTCCATCAACTGTAGTATAAGTTTCGCTACATACATAATATATGTCCATATATGGCAATGTAATATTATTTGATCGATGACGCAGATGTGATAGTAATAACGTTAGCGTTAAATGTATTACTATATTAAGTCAATTACGTGACAAGCTCACGTGAAAATATAAAGGATATTTGATTAGATATGGAGTGGAATAGTATTTATTTGTATACAAAAACTAAGAACGTTATCAAAATAACAAACAGAAAATTAAGACCAATATTTCGTTATTTATTAAGTAGATTTGATTGTAGATTTTTTTACCAGCTTCACGCTGTATCCCGCTCCCAGCAGGGTAGACAGAGGGAACCTAGTGTTAAGACACTCGGTTCCCGACTTTCTGCCTAATTCTGGAGGCATTGCGTGTTGAGTGGCAGAGCTCAACGCCGCGCTTTGCCTCGACACCAGAGCGAAGAGATGGAAATATAAATTTAAGTAAATATTTCATCTTCTCGATTGGATCGAACCCATAACCAGTCGGTTTTACAGTCACACTTTGTGCCGCTGCGCCACGACTGGCCTCTAAATCTGTAAAATTAATCTTGTAAAGAAAAGATGAAGAAATTAGGTAATTTTCTGTCTTCTCTTTATTTATAACTTAATTGCTTCAATATCCAGCCTTCTCGTGAACGGTGAACAGAGAGTATAGGTTTTCTACGCTTAACGTAATATAAACGGCATACGCTTTGTAAATATAAAAACAATAAAAATTATTAACATTTTGTTACCCGAGAAATATGTCACAAAATTGTTTTTAAAACATAAAAAACAAATATGTCTTAAATATATTTATACATAATTAATAATATTTTTCATTATACCAATTCTTTTTCTACCCCAAAAGTTGCTATTTCACATTCGTATAAAGGCGTGTTTTGTTTTAGGGTCACTTCTCGTTAGGGTTCCGTAATGACGCAATAAAAACCAGAGCAGTGTGAATAATTGGGTTCAAGACTATAAAGCACATTATACGAGTAAACTATATATCATACTAGTTTCTGCCACCATTTTTGTCTGTATTTTGTAACTGACTAGGAAATTTCATAATGAATTTATGATTGTTGCTAAGGTCATATTTGCATAAAATTTTTTGCTATGATTAAGTATAACAAGCAAAAATTATATATATTTTTTTAATGATTATATATAGGCATTTCGTCGTAATAGTGCAATTAAAAGGATTTTACTACATACACAATCAGTATAAAAAAAATCGTTTATGAGGCTTAGGTACACAAAATGCGATGTTTGAATACCCCACTTAATTAAACATAGGAAACTGATAGAAAGATTGAAGCCGTGGTGGCACAGTGGTGCAAGCGTGTAATTGTAAGTTCATATCTTCATTTCTTTACTCTGGTAACAATATAAAAAGTGCGGCGTTGAGTTCTGCCACTCAATACCTCGAACGGAGAAAAGTGGAAAACGGAGTGTCTTAACACGACGAGTGTCCTTGGACGGAGAAACGTGGAAAACAGAGTGTCTTAACACGAAGTTCCCTCCGCCGACCATGCTTTATACGTGATACAGCCTGAAGTAAAAAAAAGAAAGCTCTCTTGAGTAAAACATTTTGTCAACTACTCCCTCCTACAATAAGATAGGCAAATGAAACTTAATGTCACGATACTGTATTTTTTGTTATCCACCTCAATGCAAGATATTGAGTGTTGAGTGCCGAAATTCGACGCCGCACTTTGTCTTTTGCGATTTACTCCACCACGATGACCTCAATTTGTGTAATACCGATTTAATTATACTAAAATTGTATACAGAACCTAAGATATATTTATATTATTGCCCTCTGGCCATTTCTGAAGGACGTTATTGTTCTCTTATAAGAAATAATCCCAACGATATCTAAATGTTTAATGATTCAAAACGAATTGGATTCATGTCTGGAAATGATATGGCGTTTTCTGTTTTCCCCTTTGGAAATAGTTCTTTTTTGGGATTACTTTTTGTATCTTATTGTATGTAGTATATAGTCGGATTTCTGGCGAATTGTTTTACGGTAGCTAACATTTAGAGATTACGTATTTAGAATGCATGCATGCATGCTTATAAGCAAGGAAGTATGATATTAAAATTTGAAATATAGTTCGTTACCTGCGCGATGACAGCTGACGAGTAAAACACAGCACAAACACTTTAAAATCACAAATTTTAATGTACTGAATATGATATTAACAGTACAAATGTCTATATCAGAGACTTTTACAAAAATTACACCAAATTTAACAATAAAAAATAATAAAATTTAAATTAATTTTACGGGAGAAGTTTTAAAGACGTTTATACCCAAGTGTTGCCACAAGAAAAAAAAGTCATCTAATACCTTACTTCATCATCTAATACCTTACTTGAACTAGCGGCTTTAATGCCAAATTTGCCCCCCTTTTTAAAACTATTATTTTTTTGGATTTAACGACAAATGATAGTTATTAGATTTCCTTCTGAACTAGTTACTACCTGTAAATACTAATTGAGAAATTTCATAATTCTAGGTTAACCGGAAGTATCCTATGAATTTTGATTCCCTTTATAGTGACGAAATACGCGTTTTTCGCAATGTAAACGGCGATATCTTTTTTTTTAAGTAAATGTAGAAATACCTTTATTTTCGGGAAATCATGGGGCCATAGATTTGAGTATATGGCTTGAATTTCAACTCGATATTTCCAAGCGTTCGTCATTAATACTTTTTCCTTAAAAGTTACAGAACCCTAAAAATAAAATAGAAAAAACTAGTTTACGTAAATAATATGAATGATGATTTTTTATAAGATCAGATAGACTCTTAAGATACAATTAATTTATAAAATTTGGCGGCGTTGAGTTTCGCCAATCGACATGCAATATCTCGAAGAAAGCAAGTAGCTCAAAAAAAAATAAAGTGACAGTATCATACTTACTATCTTTTATAAGGCAAACAATGGAAAATATATCTTCAGAACTATAAAAATAGCAGTAAGCCATATAGAATTACTATAGCAATTACATTTAACAGTTCTCTGCTACTGCTATAGCTGTATAGCTAATTTACATATTAGTAAAAAGCTGTTGACCGTTTACGATCGCAAGGGGTCGGATTTTATGGGAACCCATAAAATTCGCCATAACGAATAATTTCTTGCTGCTAGCACTTAGAACACAATTTATATGTGAAAATTCAAGAAAATTTTCAGGTGGCGTGTGCTTTTTATTAATAAAGTTTATGAAAACAATAAAAATCATTGAATTTCTGTTAATTCCTCTAATTTTTATCTTTCTTATTTTAGTTGAAACTATTACTTAATAATCTTTTAAAAATATTTAATTATTATTTTTATAGGCCAGTCGTGCCGCAGGGGCACAAAGTGTGACTGTAACGTGACTGGTTGTGGGTTCGATCCCCACTCAAAGAAAGCGCGGCGTTGAATTCCGCCAGTCAACACGCAATGCCTTCAGAATTCGGCGGAAAGTGGGGTACGCAGTCTTAATATTAGGTTTCCTCTGCCTACCCTGCTGTGTGCACACACAGCATGAAGTTGATTTATTTTTGTTTCATTTATTTATTATACTTTACTTAAAAATATACTTGTATTTATATTAACGTAGTCGTTTTATATGAACATATAAAATATTTTCACAATTTTTTATATTTTTAGTGTCATTTTACACTTACGAAAAAAAATATTTTATTTGATGTATTTACGATCTCATCGAGTTACGTCGAAATTTTTATATACTTAGGCTTAGTAGACGGCGATTGGACGATTTCCAAAAGGTACAGGTTCAAATCCCGCTACGTTTCAAATTTTTATACGTTTTCTAAATAAGTAATATTTTCACTCTTTACGTTACATAGCAGGGTACGCAGAAAAAAACCAGATGGCGAGTTGCGAAACTCAACGCCGTGCTTTGCTACCTTGAGGCGTGAATAAAAGTAATAAAAAAAATAAATTGTAAAACAATGTAGCACAACGACCTCCATATTAATAAAAATAAACGGAAAAAACGTGATTTCTTCATCTTTCTTAAGGCACTTCCTAGTAAAATATTACCTCCACTTCATCATCCTTACAAAGCCTACATCCGGCTACAACCTATAAAATTAGAAATAAAATATTTCGTCAACAGTAAATGTCATATATAAACAGTGATATTAGCACTTTATCCTAATACTTTAGTAGCTGGAAAAATGTTTTATCGGTCATATATTTATAGTGTAATTAACGAAATGAACCTATGGCAACAGTCGTAAAGATATATGCTTATTACTAAGCGATAACTTATATATCTTTGTTTGTTTGTTTCTTTTACTTTTGTTATTATTTAAGTTAAGTTATTATGTAATATATCAGTGTATTTAAACTTTTCGATTAGTTTTCATTTATGACTTTCTGATTGATTTTCAAGATGTTATGTGTTGAATGCCAATTATGAACGATGTTGTTCTGTTGCGGAACTAAAGCTTATCAATAATAAAATATTTATAAATCTAAAATTTTTAAGTGATTTTTTTTTTTTTGGGGCAAACCAGGTGCGAATTAACCTCGTAATAATTTCGTTTACAATCAGACATTGTCCCATGGCAGCGTGAGGGTCTCTTTATAATATATATAACTATTAAAATTAACAGAGTACATCAAAAATTTAAATTTGTAACAATGACATGATATTATAATTTTCAACAGTAACAATCGGCTAACGTTCGTGAGATTGCGTGATGAGCGACGGAACTCGCACATTCCCCAGGGTGGTAATCTTAGCCCCAACTGTTACGTTACGGTGCTGTTACGGTAACACAACTTCAAAATAATTCACTTGAATTCGTGTAAAAAAAATTTCCACTCGAATTCAAGACATTACGTATTGATAAGCGGAACTTTAAGCGGAACACTTTATTTTACTAGAACGGACAAATAAAAATAATTATTAGTCACGCCACTATCACCATGCCGTTAGTTGTCGTGCCATTGCGCCACGATGGCCTCATCTATACTAATGTTTGCTTGAAAACTTATTTTTGTGTTGAATAGTCCATTTAATGAGGTTATAGGCTAAATTATATTAAATTAGTAGTTTCGATGGAGTCTTCTATACCTTCAGTCGTAGTAACCTTGCTACGCAAGCGAAACCGCATGCAAAATCTAGTAATAAATAATATACATAGAGTTTACACCTACCCATAATTTAATATATATAATGGACTTAAAAACTCGAGTTGAAACAAAGAGCTCATATTTAAAATAGTTTATCTGTTTGTTTGTTCAGGTTAACTTTAAAAGCGTGAATGAACAAAAGATATTTGTGAAAATAAATTCATTTCGAAGTGTATTTATATTGAATTTACTTTTTAAAGTTTGTACTGTTTATGAAATTATTGCAAAATATTTTATGAGTGAGATATTATATTACAGATTCCTTCATTGTGAATAAATTTTATTTAACAGTGTGTATATTTTACTTAATATTTTATAATTAAAAAGTTTGTTTGGTTGAACGCGCTAATATCAGGAACTACTGGTACGAATTGAAAAATTGTTTTCGTAATGAATGATTTTTTTAGCTTCACGCAGTAACGCAAAAGCAGGGTAAGCAGATGGAACCTGGGTAGCTAGTGTTAAGACACTTCGTTCCCATTAAGACACTTCCGTTCTGCACTTTCTTTACATCACGTCGGTCGTTTTGATGTTATCTACTTGTTGAATATCAAGTTGTTGTTAAATTTGTTTTTAATTTGTCATGTGTCATGCACAACTCTTAGCTATTTCTATTTGACCATGGCCGTATTAGCTAGCATATAAATCTTTCAAGTTTTATTTTTTAAAGGACCGTTTACTCGTTGGTAAATTCTGTAATAAGCTTGAAAACACTAAAATATACATAGAACGTTCTTAATGTAACCAAAGACGCGCCAAGTTAAATATAATTGGTTCCTTGTTACAGAGCGTAATTCCAGTCACTGGTTATGCTAAAAATATTACTTCATGAAGGGAGTGGTTAAGGCTATCACTAGGTTCACTATAAACGCTATGGTTGTGAGTCCGATACAAACTTGCGTTAACGAATTATTTAACATTTCTACAGAATTTAAACCTTATTCTTTCAGGCGTGGTTACTCAAAAATGAAACAATAGGATTAGGACGAGTTGTTTTGACTGACTGACTCATTAGAGTTACTACATATTTGAAATGTAAGAAATAAGAAAAAGACTAAGAAAAGATAGAGAGAAAGATAGATTGAATGTCTATCTGTACGGACATTCACGCTGTACCGTTTTTCCCCATATTATTATTATTTTATTTTGAAAATATATTCCAATTTTACATTTACTAATTTGATAGTAGTAAAAATTTTGTGCACGTGCGCAAGAAACACCTTTTAAAAATAAAATAGTATGAAAATAACAACTTATGATGGCATTGTTGCCTTTTCCGTTTTAATAAAAACTATATACCAATTTCATATTTTTAACTAGATTTTCTTACCGGCGAAAACTAGTGTCCTTCAACATTTTTTTAGCTTCACGTATTATTTCAAATATATCAGGATATAAACTTAGGACATCAAGAGAGATTCTGTTTTTTAATTTTCCAGGCCCCGTGTGTGCGGCGGAACTCAACGCCGCGCCTTGTCTTCTTATTGTACAAGGAAATGAGAATACTTCCTTCCTTTCCTTTTCCTCGAACTCGCAACCGTAGAGATGCTGTCAGTATAATAACTTCTCAAGGCGTCGCTACATGCAACGATTATTTACCTACACAGTAGCATCGTTATATTTGACATACATACATATATTTTGTAGTTAGCTTCTGGTGTTTCGTTTTCATAAATATATTACATTTGTGCTAAGCTTAAATTATGCTTTCGTGGCGAAAGCTCGGTGCAGCGCTATGAGACAAGACCAAGATTGATAGTTGGGAAGCTGGGTATTGTACAGCAGAGCAATGTGCTAGAGAATATCTTGAAATTAAACGTATAAGTAAATGTTAGAAGCCGTATTGGTACAGAGATATAGCGTCTGAATGTAAATGATCGTGGGTTCGATTCCAACTTGGGGTAAGAAATTTCCATTTGATCTTATTCTTTAAAAAAAAGGGTGGCATTAAGTTCCCCCACTCAACACGCAATATCTATAAAATTATAGGCGGGTAGTGAGGAACAGCGTGCCTCTATTTATTTACTTAAAAAATAATAATACGACCACGTCTCTCATATATTAATTGACTAAAACGAAATAACATATTTATAACGAATCTAAGCATTTTAACATAAAAAAACTTTTCATTTCCAGCCTGTTCTGCAGATAGGTAGACTGAGTCTCATTCTTATGTCAACACGACTGTGATCACCATTCAGACATGTGACATTAGGGAAGGAAAATGAATCACTGAGTCAGGATTGAACCCACAACCTTACACACGTTTCACTGCGCCATAATGTATATAAGTTGATTGATTGATTCAACTTACAATCATCAAACACAAAAGAAAAATTTGACTTCTCAGCTAAATACAAAAACATCACCAATTTTAATATAAAAAAAGTTTCCAACTGAAATGAAAATTTTCAAGGAAGAAACGAACAAAACGCGACTAGCTGAGGGACTTAATATCGAACTTGTGAAATTGGTAAAGAAACAATTGAAGACTAAACCGTCCGGCCATTTTATACGCCACTGGTCCGTGCCATGTATGACCTACTTTTTTCCCTACTTTTGTTTGCCAAGATCCTTTGATTTTTGCTCTCGTATAACGGTTTATTGGACGCTTTGGGTAAAATTTTGAAGTAAAACGTAAATATAAATAGGTTTTAGATATATATATAAAAGAACAGCCACACAATTTTATTATAACCTAATGTTGTGACACTTTGTTCCCTGCGCACAGAGTGGCGGAACACAGTACTGCTTTTTATATAACGGAGCGGCTAAATGAAAATAATTTAAATATAAGAGCAAAAATATATCTTCATGCTCTTTCCTGCATAGCAGGGTAGACAGAGAGAATTAAGTGTAAAAACTTCTTACCCAAACTTTCTGCCCAAATTTTTAGATTCGTGTTGAGTGGCGGCACTCAACGCCGTGTTTTGTTTACCAAATATTATGTAAACATAAAAAAATATTAGTAAAATATAATAAACTAGTCGTGGCTTGCAGTCAAGCTTCAAATTTGGTAAGGTCAGTAGTTTCGTCTATGCGTCGTCTCTCAGCCACGTTTTAACGGAAAAGTTATATTCATAAGAATATAAATTATAAACACGTGAGAATCGAACTCCCAACTCTCTATTACGTAAATAGTTATTTGCTTCGCAGAAGGCCCAAATTACAACATTTGCGTATTCCAAACGAAAATAAACATAGAATATTCCGCTTCCAGTAGATAGAGAGCCCCTCGGGTGCCTAAAGCTGGGTAGGAAACGATTTTTTCGGACAATTCAATACTGAGAAATCACAGAAGTTTGCGCTTTACGCTTGGGAACGTTAATTTTTTCTTATAATAAAATTGTCACGAAAACTTTTGCTAAGCTTTTATAAGAAAAAAAGCTTTTCTTATTTGTTTCGGTGCGCTAGGAAAATTTATTGGCTTGAATTAGTATGAAATACTCGTATAAAGATAAATAAGTATGATACGATGTTATAGTAGAGCTGTGGATTACCGTCTGATTGTGAACGTGGTAGCTGTGGGTTCGACTCTTATTCAAAAAAAAATCATAGTAATTTTCCTGTTGTTGATTTCTTCCACATGAGATAAAATGTCGGGCGAAGAGCACAGAACGGAGTGACTTTATACAAAGTTCTCTGCGCTTACAAATACAGGATAAAACGTGAAATTAAAAAAACAAAAAAAACAAAGTACAAATATAATAATAAAATATAGTAATAATAGCGGTGTCATACATTTATTGAATCTGTCAAACTGGCGTTGGCTGTACCTATTGAGACACTTCCGTTCCCCACTTTTCTCTGTACACTCGAGGAATTGTGTGCGGAACTCGCCGCCGCGCTTTCGCGCTTTCTCTCGTTACATGAACAGGAATAAAAAAATATTAAATGTTTCATTCCCCCAAGTAGGAATCGAACCCACAACCGTCGAATTTACAATCTCATGCTTGTGTCCCGGCGCCACGACGGCCTCTATTTCTGTTTTTAAGTTATATTTTTATATGTTTTAACAAATATTACGCGGGCATCGAACCTGTCACCTAAGAATGAATGATTAAAGTAAAGTAAGTAAAATATCACTCCCATAAAAAATATTGTCAGATATTTCGGTCCACCGAATTCAGTAATAAATAAATGTCGAATAATATGAATAATGAAATGTATTGTGAGAGTATCAAAACTACGATATATTAAAATATATATATGTATGTTTGTATCTGGCTATCCACATAGTATATGCAAAAACAATATTATATTTAAGCAAACAAATTTACGGGCGACTACGATATACTCGTATATTAGAATTCACTTTTAATTTCTGTTCTGTTCTGCTGTTCCGAGCGTGCCATATAAGCACTAATCACTTTACCAATGCCACGTTGTATGGAAAAAGTTAGTGGTCCCTGACCCTGATCTCCTCCTCACCTCACATTACAAAGTTAAATGCTTGTACACCAGTAGGTAAGCTTGCAGTAACTTCGGCAGCGGTTACAATAAGGGACATCGAAACTATTATCGTCTAATGTCATATGCCTATAACCTTCCTCGATAAATATACTATCCAACACAAACATTTTTTTTAATTCGAACCAGTAGTTTTGGACATCAGCACGTTCAAGTAATAATCTCTAAAATAATAATAATAATAAAAAAAGAGGCCGTCGTGGCCCAGTGGCGAAGAGTGTGACTAAAACGCGACGATTGTGGGTTCGAACCCCACTCGAGGAATGCATTTGTAATGCATGCAATATTTTCATTTTCTTCGCTCTGCCACGAAGGCAAAAGCCCGTCGTTGAGTTTCGTCACTTAACACGTAATGTCTAGAAAAATTCGGCGGAAAGTGCGGAACGGAGTGTCTTAATCACTATGTTCCCTGTGCCTACCCTGCCGTGTGAGGGATACAGCGTGAAGCTGATTAAATAAAAAAAAAACGAATTACATCACACAGTCATCGAATTTATAATCCGCGTAACAACATTAAAGTCGTAATACATTAACATTATTAGATATTGACGCCATTTACGTTAATGGCCAAATAATAAGGGATTGTGCGGTACTAGTGACTAATTGTGTCATTTTAGTAATGAGTTATGCTTCATAGACGATTTAGATTTGTGTAATATATCTGTTTAGCTTTGGGAAATATGACATGGCGAATTCAAACCCACGGCAAACAAAAATATTTTTTTGTGAAGTATAAACG
This sequence comes from Heliconius himera, assembly GCA_021202915.1. Taxonomy (NCBI): domain Eukaryota; kingdom Metazoa; phylum Arthropoda; class Insecta; order Lepidoptera; family Nymphalidae; genus Heliconius; species Heliconius himera. The sequence goes on from JAJHJA010000493.1 coordinate 113,461, forward strand.
TAAATATCAACCTGGATTAAAGCGACGTCTACGGTATATCTACAGGGTGTGGACAATAATACTATAAGATGTAATTAATATTGACTCTTACAAAAATAGCTCCCTTTTTTTTCAAAAATCAAATAGAGAATAGAAAGGAATAATAAAGAAGAATCGTATTTGCGTGTATTTCTATTCTGCTACATTTATATTCACAATGGTTTCGTCTAAAAACGCTGCAGGTGCCTGAAATTCTTCTTTATATCGAGCCCATGTTAAAGTGAAGTGAAGTATACTAACGATATGCACGCAACTCCCTAAAATATGACGATCATATACAGGAACAATAATTTGCTTCTAGATTTTGTCTAGAAAATGCATGCTGATGATACTGTCGCGTGCGACTTGGGCGAGTTAGGTAGTTTAGGTAGAAACTTTTTAAAATCATTTTAATGAATAAAAACATTGTATTTGATTTACAATTTATGGAGAAGTGGAAATACTATTTTCCCTTGAACTGAATTAAAATAACCACCTAAATTAAATGTAGGTGAAAATAGTACAATACTCATAGTACTCATGGTATATTGGTTTGTGTTTGCGATTTTGCAAAGAGGGGGTAAAAAGTGGTCAGTGTACTTTGTAACGCTTAGTGTTTTTTTTTTAATTCACGATGTATCCCGCACACAGCATAGTAGGCAGACGGAGCTTGGGAACCTAGTGTTAAGACACTCCGTTCCTTACTAAAACACCACCATTCCTCACTTTTCGCCGTATTCTCAAGGCTGGATTCAACTCTGCCTCATCACTAGAAAATGATAAATATATCACGAATGGAAATCGAGAATCCACAACCGTCGCGCTTATAGTCCCCTTGAACCAGCGGGACACAATAGCCTTAATTTCTTTCCCTGCTCTGGTAGCCAAAGCATGGCGTCGAGCTCCGCCACTCATCACACAATATCTCAAAAATTAGAAGCAATATATAACAAAAAAAATCAGCTTCACGCTGTATTCCGTAAACAGGAAGGAAGGGGGAATCCAGTGTTAAGACACTCCGTTCTTCACTTTCCACAGAATCCTGGAGACATTGTGTGCTGAGCCGCCCTTGGTCTTGACACCAGAGCAAAGAAATGAAAATATAAATGTAAACGAATTTCATTTCCTCGAGTGGGGATCGAATCCACAATTAGTCGATTTAACAGTCACAATTTGTGCCCCTGCGCAACGGCCGGCCTAACAATAAAAACATGTTTTTTAGTATTTTAGCATATATTTAAGAATATCAGATCCTGCCTTTATACTTTGCGCCATCGAAAATTTCAGTTCGAAAAAAAAACTCAATATTTTAACTTAATGCCACTGTCCATTTGCTTTAACGTCGATCGTCGTAAACACAAAACTTTATTTTACTGTTTGAGAATTTAAAGCTTTTACGAGTATACATAAAGACAGACGTTTTATGTTGGCTTTTAACTGGCAGACGGACCGGAAACTCATTTTTTAGACTTTACTTTATAAATAAATTAGTTATTGTTTTTAACCGTCTTCAATAAAGGAAGTTATCAGTTTGACATGTATGTTTTTGTAATTGAATAATATTTATGTATGAAGTATGAGTATTAAAATACAAATTCATGCAAATTACGATATAATAATGTATGTGTAATGTATATCCACAAATTCCTCTTAGATAAAAGTAATACCGAAATGATCCTTTATGATTCAAGCCTCGGTTCGACCTTTGAGTTCTTTCTGATGGAACAACATGTATTTCTTTTTATTTGTTATAAAAAAAAAATAAAGAATATAAAGAATTGAGTGATGTGTCTCTTTTTGCTTGTTGCTGTTGTTGTAAGGATAAATAAAACGAGCAATTTATCTTCACGTAAAACTATACATGAATTTAAAAGGCATATTAAAGTTTTGAGCCAAAATTGAATTCACAAGCGTAACGCTTAAATTCAATAAGCTTATATGTTACTGAAAGTTTTTTTTAATTTTTAAATTGAATACGTTATGCAAAAAAGCGCAAATATGAGTTTATATTAATTTATTTTAATTGATAGTTGAGGTCATCGTCGTAAACATGATGGTTGCGGGTTCGATTCTCACACGAGAACATGAACATATTTAAATTATCTACGCCAATTCTCAGTCTTAAAAATTGGGGAACGAAATGTCTTAGCACTAGGTTTTTTAAATATTGCATCAAAAGTAATTAATTATTAATTTAAAATGAGCTAAAAGAATACTCACATTATATGTACAAATAGTAATTTAAATATCATAGTATGACGTGGAGTATATATAAAACATTTCCATTATCCCGCTTTAGTAGGTTAAGTGTAGCGTTGAGTTCCACCATTCAACACGCAAAGTTTCAAAAATTCTACGGAAAGTGGGGAAAGAAGTATCTTAACACTGAGTTCCTTCTATATATTTATACGAACCTACACCAAAAAGAGATAATCTTATAAAATAAATTACTAAACTAAATACAGCTGTCGTTCCCAGAAACAAAGAGTGCTATCTCATTCTCTCACAATTAACGTGATTTAGTAAAAATAAAACGAATCTCTATCTTTTAGACGTCTGTCATTAATCAAGAGAACGAGGGTCAGTCTAACTATAACTGGGTTTAATTAAGATTTAGGATGATATAAACTTTTAGTTACCACTTTTATACATATGTATAAATACATTTTCTTTTAAAAGAAAAAAAATCTTATATATTCATGTTGTATCCCGCCCCGCATGCAATAGAGTAAACAGAAAGGAATCTAGAGCTAAAACAAGCAAGACAAGCGTTAGCGCTTGTCTCAAAACAGTAATAAGAAAAAATACCATGTAATAATAATATATATGCGAAATAGTGTTCCGCCAATGTACTTTTGGAAACGCGCTATGTATTTTTATATTAATTCAATTTTTAGCTATTTTTATTTATATTAGTATGGTATAAGTCCAAGATGGAAAGGCTTGCTCGTAGCGACCCTGTCAGCCCTTACGAGGGCTGCAACGTTCCATCCGCAACGTGCACCTCGAGATAGCGCACTGATAGGGCGTCCCCCCAAGGCGACGCGCACCAATGCATCCTCGCTGGTGTGTCAAGTGGCGACGAATGCGGCGTTGGGGACCGCCACCCAACACGCCATGTCCGGAACGGCGGGAGGTGGAGGACGGAGCTACAAATAGCTACGTGGAATGTAAGAGGAGGGATGAAAGAAAAGATGAATGAATTATTAGATGTGAGGGATGATAGAGATTTGGATGTCGTTTGTAAAATATTTAAGCCGCAGCGTTTGGCGCTCCGTTGTCTCTGACTACCCCGCTAGGGAAAAAGCATGAAGTTAGTAGTAGTAGTAGTAATAGTATAAGTCCAAAAAACGAATATATTATAGTCTGTGCGTAAAATTTGTCAAGTTGAACCTTGAGCTTAAATTATATTTCGAGTGACCACAGAAGTTGGCACTCATAAAGATCCTCGATTGACGAAGATGCCACGATGTATTATTCAACATTGAACTTGGCTCACATTCACATTTATGTTGTTAATGGGTATAAATAATTTAGAACTTTTGCTAACTAATTTAGCAACATATTACGGTATTTACTGTTTATAATATAAGTAAACGTAAACGTACGTTGAGTACCTGGAAATAAGGTAAGTTACGTAGGAAGTTAATAACTTCAGTTAGACTCAAACGAAAAGTTCTAGTTCATTAAGAAAGTTCTAAGTTTGTGTCTAGGGTATAGAGATGGCTCGGACAGCCTTTGACTAAGTTAGACGGATATTGAATGTACTGCGATGTCGTTATAGGTTTTAAATATTATTTTAGTATTAAACACGACGGTGTAGATTCGATTTCGATTCGGGGGAATGAATTAGTTTCATTTTCCCCCTTTTTTTTGAGTTCCGCCACTCAATACGCAATATCTGAACAATGCCAGTGCATGGAGGAAGGAGTATCTTAACTTTAGGTTGAAGAAAAAAAACAAACATGCTAAATATATTTTACAGACAAGTGATTATACACATTTGTACATTTTCTCATTTTTTTCGTACATTTTCTTTTTGTACAAATCGGTTCTAAACTTAACCAGACCAATAAGCGTATAGATTTAAATATTGGAAAGTATTTAAGAACCCTCGTTGTTAGACAATGGCAAGTTTTGTTTAATTAGTGGTTTAGAATAATAACTAATGGCCGCTCGCAGCTTTCTTTAGGAGTGTGCGCTTTAAAACGTAAAAGTTTGTTATTTCTCTTGTCCGAGAACCAATACCCTCTTAGTATTCTTCTATTATTCCTAACCCAATAATATTCTAAGTTTAAATTTTCTATATGCGGGTGTATCATCTGCGCGTTGTATAAAAAAATAGCTTCACGCTTTATCTCGCACATAGCAGGGTAAATAGAGTGAACTAGTGCTAAATTACTTCGCTCTCAGCTTTCCGTCCTAATAAAAGATTTTGTGTGTTTACTGATGTAGCCCAACGTGCCTCTAATGAGAAAAACCTACATTTTTCTTTTTACATTTTAAAGTCCCCACAACAAAGCTACGGGTGATGACTAGTAGTTATAGTATCACATAAAAGTTTAATAAAATGAATCTTAATGGTTAATATTCTTTATTTGTCCGCAGGTTATCAATATCTCATGAACCGAATGCAACGTACGCTGAACTGGTCATCACCAGCGTGAAGCCTGATGATGAGGGAGTGTTCCGATGCGAGATCACCTACCTGCAAGTTGGTGAAGACTGTAACACTGTACAAGTTACTGACTTTCACACATACAGTAAGTATATTTTTATTTTTACTAATTGACATATTTACTCGTAGTGTACTGGGACGGAACAGATTTTCCAGTATACAAAATAATATCCAATAAAACAGGCGCAGGCTAAAACGAGACAAAATAAATAATGACAATGATTACTTAATTTAACTTCACACTTTATCATCGACCTATTCATACATGCCCTCCGGGGGGTCCTCATACTTTTTACGTGATCTTCCCCCAGTATTTTTGATACTGTATTTTCGAAGATCAACCGAGGTCTCCCCCTACTCCTTATGTCACTCACTTTTCCATCATAGATCTTTTTTGCCATTTTTTCATCACTCATTCGTTAAAGCTGTTTCGTAAGCTGAGGCGTGAGGCAAAATTACAATAAATAATGTTATCAAGTTTATTCAAATAACTTTATCATTTCAATTAACAAACATCATGATTAGTTTAACAGATCTTAGACAAATAAAAATTACTGGGGGATTTTTTATTTCTTATATCTGTCTAGTACATAGATAGTCCTTCATCCATATTTCGTTCCTCTTGTAGACCTCAATGGCGGAGCTCAATATTTTTTATTTTGATTATCTTTGATTAACCAAATTAAGTAAATAAAAATTACATACAATAAATTTTCCACGATATGAATTATTTTAATTTCTCCGCTTCAGTAAGACAAAATGCGGCATAAAATTCCGCCTCAAAGAGTAATATTATAAATACAATCACAAACTGGAGTATATTGACACTATGCTCCCTTTCGCTACCCTATATACAGTATGAAGCGTAAAGCTGAAAAAAATCTTAAATTTTAATCGAACCTACTACCATCCGATACATTCATACTCTTTTGTAATATATCAATCACACTTTCCATCATAAATAAAATATATAACAAAACACTTTCAATACAGCACAAAGCGATGAGAGATACCGCCACTATCTACAATACTACCCTACCGGTCCTACAATATTGCCGCACCGCCTGAGGCGATTCACTACATATACTATATTTTATTGTTTCTTTTTATATATTTTCGTTGTACAGGCTGTTTGTTAAATTGCTGTAAAGGCTTTTTTAGAATACTTGAAAAGTTTGAGGTTGAATATGACAGTTATGTCAGACTATGCAATAAGCCTGTTATTAAAATGTTTTTCCAATGCGGTTAAGCAAAAAACAGCATCAATTTCCATCATTCAGTATCTAATGTTTTAAATAAATATTTTTCTCATTACCTTCATGCCGTGTCCCTCATATAGCAGGGTAGGCAGAGGAAACCTAGTGTTAAGACACTCTGTTCCCCAATTTCTGCCGAATTTTCAGGGTATTGCGTGTTGATTAGCAGAGCTCAGCGCCGCATGTGCCTTCTTACCAGAATGATGAAATGAAAACATTAATAAATCTTAACGTGTGAGTCGAACCCACAGCCGTCGCGCTTACCGTCACATATCTGTGCCACTGTGCCACGACCGCCTTAAACTGGACTCGATCGACTTTGAGAAAAAAAATGAAATATCCCCCCTTTTCCCGTCCAAGTACGTTTTTTACATTAAGATAAAACTAATCCCAATGAGCCTTGAACATCAAACTATCAAGTCTCTTAACATCTTTTACCAATTCTACACCTGACATCATCATTTAAATTTTCCTTAAAAAACAACTCGCCACAATGAAACAAAATAAAACACGCTGTATATACAGCAATTCCCGTTTGTCACGTTTTTCTACGTATAACACTTTATTTGATACTTTGTTTAGACACTCGGCTCAAGATTATTTGCCCAATGACATATGTATGGAGGTGGGAACAATATATTTTCATTTACCCATACATTTATTGAAATATAGTGATAGTGTTGCTGTAAATAGAATGAAAAATTATTGATTATGGCCGTCATGGTGTAGTGGTTGCAGCATTTGATTGTAAGCGTAACAGTCGTTAGTTCGATCCCCACACAGAGGATTATATTTAAAATATTTTATTTTTTGCACTGTCGTAGACGAAGCACGGCGTTGAGTTCCTTGACTGAATACACAAAGAGTCAAATTTGGACAGAAAGTGAAGAACGGAGTCTTAACACCCGGTCTCCTCTGTCTAAGCCAGCAACGTGGAAAAATATGAAAAAGAGACTTGGCTAGATTATAGGTTCGACATCATTGTGTTCATAAGAATTTATCATGATTTTTGTCTATATTTGGTATTATTATTTGAGATTTTATGAAGTCCTAGTGCTGTAAATGCCCGATTGTAAACTCGACGGTTGTAGGTTAGATTCCCACCAGGAAAATGTACTATACTATAGTAGCGTCACACTTTATGCCTAGCGGGGTAGTCAGAGAGAATGGAGTGTCAAACGCTACGCTACGTCTCTACATACCTCTTTCGCCTCGTCCACTGTTATCAACCTCTTCATACATGTCGTCCGTTCTTCTTCATTCTCACCGTAACATCCTCGCTAGTACCTAGGAAAATGTATTATTTCCATTTCATCACTACATCTCAACACCGCGCTTTGTCAGGTAACAAGACAACGCGAGGTGTTGAGTTTCACTAGTCAGTACCAAATATCTCGAAAAATGTGTTAGTTTCATGTGCTAGCTAAAATAATATTATGAAAATATTAAGCATGTTTGGCTTAAGAGAGATATGCAAAGTTTTATCATAATCTTCTGCTTTTTTTTTCTCTTATTTAAAGGGATTTTTATATTAAAACAAAATCAGCACACAACAGAGTAGGCAGAGGGAACCTAGTTGTTAAGACACCGTTCTTCACTTTCCGCCGAATTTTGGAGGCATTGCGTGTTGAGTGGCGGAGCTCTACGCCGCACTTTTGCCTCGACACCAGACGAAGAAATGGAAATATAAAATATAAAATTAAATAAATATTTTATTTCGTCGAGTGGGGATCGAACCTAAACTAGTCACGTTTACAATCACACTCCTGCGCCACGACTGGCCTCTATTTATATTATATTTTTTGAATTTTTTGGAACTTTTATTCAACGTCGTAATATAGAATATATATGTAGGTCAAGTAGAACTTTTGAACGCATTATCTAAGAGAACGTGAATATAAATCCTGTTATTTTTGATTTTAGTACGTTGAGTGCCTCAAACTTAACTAACATAGATAAATATATAAGTAATATTTTTTAATTTTGCGGGAAAGACAGGCAAATAGTTTCGCACTATAACCCGCAAATAGATGAATGGGTATAAGGAAACTAGGGTGAAGACAATCCGTTCCCCATTTTCAGCCTAATTTTAGAAACATGCGAGTTAAGTCGCGACGGAACTCATCTGCGGTTTGTCTTTACCAGAGTGGCGAAATGAAAATAATTCATTCCCCCTAGCAAAAATCGAAACCACAACCATCGCGTTCACATCCAGACCAGCTGTGCCACTGCACCATGACGGCGTAAATCTTAGTTCACTAAGCATTTACTGATATATTTTAATAGAGAAATTAATAGTATATAGTAGCTCTTAAATAGATTTTGCGGTCGATATACCCCTTTGTCAGACGAAACGAGGCAATCAATGTAATTAATTACTAAGAATTAGGATTGTTTTCAACTGGAGTATAGCTTCAGGTAGTGCTATATAGAACTATATAGCTTCACGATGTATCCCACATATAGCTAGGTAGGCAGAGGGAAACTGGGAACCTAGTATTAGGACACTCCATTTCCCATTAAGACACTCCATTCCCCATTACGACGTTTCCGTTCCCAACTTTAGCAAAATTCTTGAGACATTGTGTGTTAAGTGGCGGAAGCTAAATAGTTCCGTCATAGCGCAGGGGACAAGCATGCGACAAAGTGCAGTGTTGAGTTCCACTACTCAAAACGCAATGTCTAGAAAACCGGACAGAAAGTGAGGGTAGTATTTTAACATTAAACTCCCTCTGTTCACGCGGCTTTGTGCGGGATATAGCAATTAAATTCCCGACGACGTTACCATACTGGCTTCAATCTGTACATACAAAATTTTCCCCCAAGCTTGATTAGAACCCACAACAACCGCGTTGGTTGATTGTCTCATCTCTATCTCTATATATAATAAGACAGTAAAAATATTTTGTCTGTACATTTAGTAATTTTGACTGAAATGGATAGAGGGACACTTAAAAAGACTAATAGAAAGCAAAAAGATTTTTTTTGAATTTCTTGTCTGTCTGTCTGTCTGTCTGTCTGTCTGTCTGTCGACATATTGTTGTCCGCATTTTTCTCTGAAACTACTGAACCGATTTACTTGAAAATTTCACCAATTGCTTTGTTTTAACTCAATTTAGGTTCTAAAGTTTGGTTCATCAAAATCGGTTCATTAAAAAAAAAGTTATCGTCATTTGAATGAACTCAAGGCATTACCTTGCCAGCGAATGTTATATAGAAATCGCGCTGGTATGACCCTGGCTAAAGAATGACATTCGAAACGTCTTGATTATATGACTGTTGATAAAAATATATATTTTTGAAGCACTATTATACAATATTTTATACAATAAAGTAAACAAGGCCAGTCGTGGCGCAGCGGCAAGAAGTGTGACTGTAAAACCAACGTGATTTGTGGTTTATTTATTTATTTTATTTTATTATAGTTGTCAATCAATTCTGCTTAAATCAATAATCATGTATTTTAAGCGGGCGAAGCCGTGGGCGGGCCGCTAGTTTATAATATAGTATTAGCTTCACTTGCTGTGGACAACTAATAGATGAATTGGGTTTGGGTAATGGCTTAAATATATTGAAACTATTTAATTCAAGGCCAGAAACCCATTAGACGTTAAACTAACGCAACCCTTCTAACATTTTGTTTGTTATTCTTACATAATATATATAATGTATATGGAAAATTAATTAACATTGAACTTAAAGATTATAATCGGGAAGCCATCGGGGCGCAGTTTTATAAGCGTGTGAAAAGGCGACGGTTGTCGGTTCGATCCCACTCGGGGGAATGAGTCACTTAATACTTTCATTTCCTCTTGTTGGTAACAAAGGAAAAGCTTAGCAGTGTGGATATAGAATCTTAATTCTATGTCTATACTGATAAGCGGGAAAGGCGACGGTTTTAAGTTCGATTACCACTCGGAGCTATATTCATTTCCTTATTTTAATAACAAAAATAACATTACATAGAGGTACATGCTATGTAATAACGGTCTTTCTTTTTAAAGTGGGATTATTTTTTTTAGGATGGTTAAAAATGATGCCTATAAGAGAGCCAATTGACGCGTACAATAGTTAAATAAACACTCCTGTACCGACGATCTACAGTCGGTTTTAAAGAAGTATACGTCCTTATCATCACAAATCAAGTCAAAAAAAAATATTTAATTTGTGAAATTATTTTCGCAAAAAAAAGTGTTTTTAATCTAACTCTTCTGGAAGTTTTGACTTTAACGAGTGATTTATTTCACTCGCGTTGAATTTTACTCGAGTTAACTGTTAACTTTAACTTTATTAAGGTTCTTTGTTATAATTGTTAAAGGTTCGCGAAAAAATACGGTGCTAGTTCAGGTGGCATTAATACACAAAATCTTTCTTTGCCTAGCATATGCATACAGAAGGGAGGCAGAGGGAACCTAGTGTTAAGACTCTCCGTTACGTGCGTCCATTGCGTATTGAGTGACGTAACTCAATAGTTCACTCTGTCTTGTTACTAGAGTGAAGAATGAAGTAATTCATTAGCCAGAAACGGAATTTAACTCACAAAACTGTTGTGTCCAACATTGTACCGCTGCGCCATGAGGGCCTCAAATAATCTACTACATTTCGGCATAGAACAGGACAAGCTAAATAACCATTTCAAAATTCCATTTAACCTTCATACACACTTTATTAACTATAATACTCTAATAATTCTACCCTTTAAATTTTAATCTCAGATTTACCCTTCAACGTGGGTAATTCAATCAATTGCACCCCTCTGGGGCTCATCTTGCCCCTAAAATAAGATTATTTTAACTATAACTTAACAAAATCCACATTTACATGCAAATTTAGTAAAATTCTCAATCTGTTCAATCAACCAGCAAATGGCGCTGTTCGCTTGAACGTACCCAAATTTAAATTTATTTTGTAAAATAATGCTTTATTCCATAATGATTGGAATTTGTTTGCATAATCAATGATTTTGTTTTAATTATTTGGAATTTATTAGGCGAGCTCGTGATTTAAATTATGTTAGTGGACAAGAAAAACACATCTGTTACTGTCACTAGCCTCTATTTTTGTTAAATTTCAACTCAAAAAGCTTCCAGGAATTCTTAATTTGCATTACAGACATATGTCTATATACAAAGAAATAGTAACATATAAAATAAATTATATAAAAAAATACTGTAGCTGGACTCCTATCCATACCTGTATAGATACCGTCGAAGCGCTCTCATGTCTAACTGTTTCTACCGAGCTACACTGAAATTCTGCTGCTTGTTACAATTTATTTTTGTAGTTCGCCCTACAGATGGAGATTTTTAAAGATTTTCACAACGCAAAGATTATTTACTTATTTAGATATTAATATTTACGAAAGCTCTAAGTCCTGCTACGTTACAATTTTTCTCCTTTTTTTCCCTTAATGTGGAAAAATACTTAGATAATATATTCAAGACCTATCATAATAGAAGTTATCATTTATCAAAATTATACATATATAACCCTTAACGCTTCTCTGCGTCGCGCAGACGGGTAACAAAACTGTTAAGTTGAAAAGTAACAGATCGAATACACTAATATACGTTAGCGCATTCCCAGTTTATGTCATTTCCACATCAATCAACCTCTAGTAACACTAAACTATTCTTAACCAAAATTTTCTATGCTAATAGTAAAGAGTGTCGGGTGTTGAGTAGCGGAACTCAAGAGTTTTGGTATTATAGGAAAGAAATGCAAATAATTCGTTACCCCGAATGGAATTTGAATCCACAACAACGCGTATACAGCGTCATAAGGGTCTCAGAACTATTTCAACAAAAATACAAAACAAAAATGTAAATATCTTGCCTCGTTTAGTAAATACAGTGCGCTTCCTTCATTCTATCACTTTAGCGTTATCGTCTGAAACGGCATACATCATGACCATTGCGCGCGTTGCTCTGGACTTCCGTTTCCGTTGTACAACTATAGCAGTATTGTATGAGTTGGTTGTATATTTCGTATACTTTATAGCTGCGAGTATATTTTATATTTTTCAAAAAAATCAATGTAGTGTAATTGGTTTTGTTTAAAAAAATGAAAATTAATATTGATATTGTTAGCGTACTCGTGTAAAAAGAGGGTAGATTTAGGTGGAAAATAACTATAAAAGCAGTGGAATTGTGTCAATCGGGGGCACTCGCTTGTAAGTGACGGCCCCTGTTGGAAGGAAACTAGTGTGAAGTATTGTTAGTAGGTGATACATATCACTTATTGCAATTACATAGTGTCTCTTTCAAAATAGTTTAGAATCATATAGACGATGTGTGTTTTTTAACGTGTTTTTTTTTTAAATGTTACCCACTTCCGATTTCTAACAATATAATATAAGTACATCTAAATACTTGTTACAAATGGAAGTATGCGCGGGATACAGCGTAAAGCTTAAAAATATATATTTCTTTTTATATAAAGATTAGCGCAGTGGGACAGCGTCTGATTATAAGCGCGACGACTGTAGCTTCGATCTCCACTGAGGGAAATGAGTACATTTAATTTATTTTCATTTACCCGATCTACTTCTATTAAGTTTATGGTCATATTTTTTATGTATGTATTAGTTTTTTTATTAGTTTCACGATTTATCTCGCATAACTAGGTTAAGCAGATGGAACATACACAAACTGCCCATTTTCCTAACAGATTATGAAAATAACGTATTCACTCTATTGAGATTCGAACCCACTACAATCACACAATCTATTTGGTATTCCACACTCAATTGAGATAGCATAATTGCGTTCAAATAGACTGAAAGGCCCCTATTATGACTATATTACAGGGTGGAACGACCAACCTATCATTAATTTGTGAGGAAACGATTGGTATATTACTGTCGTGCCTTCTGTTCAAATACAATATAATTTTATATGTAAATGCAAGTCTTTTATTAAAGGGTTTGCTGAGAACTTAGACGTGGAATTTATATTTTTTTTGTTAGCTTTACGCTGTTTACCGCATTTAGCAGGGAGAGCGGAAGAAATCTAGCGTTCAAGCGCTCCCTTACTCAGTGCCCGCTCAATTATAGAGATATTGTGTGTTGAGTTGCGGAAACCAACACCACGTATTGTCTTTTTACCAGAATGATCAAACGAAAAATAGTTCATTTCTCAAAGTGGGAATTCAACCTACAATCGTCATGTTTACAGACTAATGCTGTCCCGATGCGCCACTACTACCTTATAGATCGTATATATAATAAAGATTAATAGAAATTTCGTGGAACGGAACTTCTCAACATTAGACAGCCTGCTTTGTACGAGAAAAACATAACACAAAAAATCGACCGCGAGGATTATGAAAAGCAAACAAACACCTGGTCCATTTATCTACAAAAAAAATAAATGTATATAAATTTTGAGAATCTTAGAGTCAAACTAATGAAGGATATCCTTTATCATTTTGAAAAGGCTAACTGGTTATTATACTACTGTTTATTTTAATAGGCATCTGACGTTAAATACTAGTTTGTGACTCTCGATGTCACTCGTGTAACTTATTTATACTGGGTATATAATTACGTGTCAGCCTGAAGGGTTGAATTGATAATACATGTTGTATTGATGGTATAATAAACCTTATGGCCTTTTTAAATAAGTATAAATTCTATATCTTTTGATAATGTAAAATATATATGAATATTACTTCTGTAAAGATGAATAAATCGGGGTGTTATCCCGCACTCAGCAGGGTAGACAGAGGGAACCTAGTGTTAAGATACAACGTTCCCCAGATTTGTTTGATTTTATTTTATTTATATATTTATATTGAAGTAGCCGTAGCGAAGCTGCGTGAGGTTGTGGCTTCGATTCGCAAAGCAATTTTCAGTAAATATATTGTGGGATGGGCAAAGACAACTATAAAATAACTGTTTAGTGGTAAAATTCTAAAACTTTCTTCACTTTCTTTTATAGTTAATCTAGAATGTTTGACCTGTTACCTGCCGCCGAATTTTCTAACCGAAGCTAAAATATCATCCACACCATCTGGATACGTGGCAATCCACTACTGTGCGGTTTCGTAGGAACTTCCTTCCACGCACCACGGAACTGTGGAATGACCTACCCGCGGCAGTGTTTCCAGGTCGATATGACATGGGTACCTTCAAAAAGCGCGTCTATATCCACCTTAAAGGCCGGCAACGCACCTGTAGCTTCTCTGGTGTTGCACGGGGCCGTGGGCGGCGGTAATCACTTACCATCAGGTGACCCGAACGCTCGTTTGCCTTGTCCTTTTCCATAAAAAAAAAAGAATAAATGAAATAACTATGAGTTCTATGTGCTCCAAACAACCCAGACTGAATATTGCCTATAGCATTTCTCGATAAATGGCCTATCCAAAACAAAGACATTTTTTTTAATTTGAACAGGTACCTGAGATTGGTAAGTTTATACATTTTTCAGTTGCATAATATTAGTCTTGTTTTGATGACACCTTACTGTATCTGTGGTCAGAGTGGCCTCGTGTTCTTTGAATGAGTCGTGTATGCTGTAAAGCTGCTTCCATTTGGTTACGCGGACGAAGCCGCAGGTCAAAGCTACTAAATATTTTACTTATAACATTACTTAATAATAAGTTATGTAAAGCTAAATAAATTGAACATATATACTTAATATGTTCAATTTACTTAGCTTTACGCCGTGTCCTTACTAGAGTAGTTAGAGAGCACGGAGCGCCAAACGCTGCGGTCTGTACATATTTCTTTCGCCTCGGCCACTGTCAAACTCTTCATACATGCCCTCCGGGTGGTCCTAATGCTTTTTACGGGGACTTCCTCCAGTATTATGGTATGGTCCCTACCCTACCTCTCTTACCACTCACTTTTCCATCATAAATCTTTTTTGCCATTCTTTCATTACTCATTCGTTCGACGTGCCCAAACCAGCTGAGCACGTTTTCCTTCAATCTCACCGTGACATCCTCGCTAGTACCTGTAATCCTGTATACCGTTAACTCTGTTACCAGAAGCAACATGCCTTTCCTGATTTATATCATATCTTCGTCTGTCATTATTATTTGTGAAGGAAAATTTTATGAGAATAAATTATTGTTCCATTTTCACGCAAAAGCTCCTGAACTGATGTATGAAACTTTACAACCTTATATAGCTTATACATCAAAATAACACAAGCTACAATTTATCCAAATTAATTTGTTCAAGCAAACAAAGCCGCGAATGTGTCGCGTATGTAACCCATAACCAGTCGTTTACAGTCACACTTTGTTCCCCTGCGCCACGGCTGGCCTATAGTATATATTATAAAGCTGGTTATATAGGTAATTTTTCTGATTCCCCTAGATGACTGATGCAACAACCGTAAGTCTTGAATGATGTCAAAGTACGTCAATATACTATTCAGTATCGCACTGGCCGATTTAAATTCAATTTACCGTTTCCATTCGATTTATTTTTCTTTTCAGTTTTTTGTTAAAGGGAAATATTTATGAGGGATTTACTTTTGACTACTAATATATTTATATGCATATTCTTGTTTTATTCACACACACATACATCTTTTTCGATTGCCGGTGTTTTAGAGTTTGTTATATGTATCGATGTAAAAAGCTTCGTTGGCTTGTCACTAGATTCTCCTTTCCTACTTTATGAAATTTAGAAGCTGCTTGAAAATATTGAAGAAAATATGTTTAAGGCATCGTGGCACAATGTGCCACGCAGTATCCTTCACATAGCAGGGTTTACATTGTTCCCATTACGATACTTCCGTTCCCCACTTTTCATCGAAATCTTGAGGCATTGCTAGTTGAGTGATGGAACTCAACTTTGCGCTATGTATCGTTACCAGAACTAATTAAATATTTTATCTCCTCGAGTGGGAACCGAACCATCCATCGTGACATTTACATTCACACTCTTAGGCATCTGCGCCATGACATATATTTATACCAATTTATACAAATATACAGACAAAAGCGAATAATATATTCAACACAGGTGTTTCACGTATTTTAACCCAACTGTTATATGACATGTCTACAAGACAATGCTGGTCTGGTCTAGGTTTGTATGTAGGTCGTAGACAATAGCCTATTGTTCTGGAAATCTTTGCTATTCCAATTACCTCTTTTAAGATGGCGTGAATACCTTAAAAATCAGCTTTTCATTTAAAAAGACGGTTGTTTTGATCAATGTCTTTCTGTTCTTTTTACTATTGTTTTTGGATATGTATAAGAAATTTTGTATGATTTTTTTTGTTTCAGTATTTTTTCGTGAGGTGATAATACTGGTTATTTTACTTTTTTTTAGCTCTCGTTGGATCTTATAAATGGCAAGGTAGTAGTAGCGGTAGAATCATGATAGACACAGATATTGTGTATACCTGTGAATTGTCTTGGTCCTTAGGTACAACATTTTCTAGAATACTTATATCTCAAACAATACTGAACCAATTTTGATAAAACTTGGACTGTTCCCTAGTGTACGATACTTAACTCAAAAAATATCATCCGCTCCATATATTTATAATAATTTTTGAGGAATGATATTTTGCACACTGCTTGAAACCTAAATAAAAATAAATTATGTATATAATAAATAAATAGAAATAATATTATCCTGTATCACAAATATCGCAAGTATGTATGTACATGTAATGTACAATAAACTGATATCCTCGTATTTTAGAAATCGGCCAAAATAACATTACGTGTTCGTCTTATATAACAAAATAAACATACAGGCTTCCTTAAAAAAATTATTATACTAAATGGAAAGTGCTAAACTAAAATAGAATCTATCGGCCTGCAAATAAGATTAAATTTTTCTTCGTCATATACGTAATGAGGCATTTTTGAACTTTCAATGACGTGGTTGAAATTTGAAACTGGCCATTATTCTATAGGGATGGCTCAGTTTCGATATATTTTTGAGTTAAATAGAAAAATCCTTCGTAAAAATTTAATTTTGTTGACGTTGAGTTGAATTTAACACGTAATGTCTCGAATTTAGTCGCAAAGTGCATAACGGAGTGCCTACCCTGCAATTCGCGGAACAAAGCGTGAAGCTTAATATCATACTCGTTTTAAGTGTGCAACGTTTTGGGTTCGATTCCCGCTCGAGGAAATGAAATATTTAATATTTTCAATTTCACGCTTTGGTAACGGCTTTGAGTCCTGCTAATCAATACTCCAACCCTACAGAATTTGGCGGAAAATGGGGAACGCAAGTGTCTTAGAGTGAAGTGTCTTAACACTGGGTTCCTAGGTTCCCTCTGCTAAACTTCTGAGTAAAAGTCGTAGCCGCAACCGTACTGCACGTAATAATATCTTCAATTAATCAATAACATAGAATAAAACCACACCTAAACGGTTAAAATATTATAACTAAAGAAAACAGGTGAAGATTATTATTCATAATAGTTATGACAGTTGAAATTCAAAATGCAAATGCATCTTGCACATCTGTCTCTTACATTTATCAAGTTCATTACTGTTTTAACTTCACTTTAGATGTATAATTTTGAGTCACTCGTTGCATTCTGATGGGTATGGGTTCGATTCTTCATAGGAGAAATATATAGTTATTATCCGATTTCAAAATGGAGGTTATTAGTCAGACATTTAATGTAATATTATTGGAATTGGATGTTTTTTGCGTATGACGATGCATTAAAATAACTGTGCTAAATTTTCTAATTGTATACATGTTTGTATGTTTGACTACAAATTCCTCGGAAACTCCAAATCATATTGAAATTATTCTTTTTTTACTTTCAATGAGGTATATTTTATCTTAGGGAACAGTCTTAATTTTATTGTAATCTATTTAGTAGTTTTTGAGATATGAGTATCTAAACATTTCTGGAGGGGACGTGTACAATGTATGTCCTAGATCCTTTTAACATACAGATACAAGAATACAGAATATTAAAAAATTAAACTTTAAATATATTTTTTTCTTCACTTTAAAATAAAGTATTACATAATAAAACTTGGTACATCACTAGCATCGAAAGGGACGTCTCATTTCACGTGACATTACGCGCTGACCCGCACAATGACCGTCCGAAATAAATGGTACAATATATAAAGGAATATAATAATATAATGTAATATAAACACTTATAACTTTTTATAGATTTTTGTATATATATACAGAATATTATAAGAGTACATTTTTGATGACGGAAGTATTTTTTACCTGCATGTAGCATAAGGCTTAGAGTGTAAACCTGCTAACAGTTTACTCGACTACTTCTCGGGAGAGACAAAAGATGTCTTTAAAAAACTATAAGTATATATTATGTATTTTTTTTTTTTTTTTGATTTATTTATTTTCTCAAAATAACAAATATAAAAAACTTACATCTACTCCGCCAAACCATTTAAATGGTTTACCGACGGACAAAGCTCTCATATACACATTTTTAACTTAAACTTAAAACACTATTAGTAAAAAAAAACAAGTTTTAAACTTATAAGCTAATTTTAAATAACAACTGTTTATATAAATGTTTTATATTTAACAAACATAATAGATTGATTTTTTTAAAAGTGGGTAGGCAACAAAAATACGCCGAGATAACTCGGCATCAACGACGAAATGTGCGTTATTGCGGCAAGGCTATTATTATAAGTTTTGTTACATTTAATCTTAAGTATTTTTTTTTTTCATATATTTTTTACATTGTTTGTTTTGTATTTTAATTATTATACTCTATACAATATATATTTTTTTAATTAAATAATATATATTTTTTTAATGATTTGTTTTTTTATATCGGTAATTCAAATTCTTTTGACATTAGTATATTTTTTAGTTTACGTTTCACAATATTTAACTGTCTTGCAGTATCTTTTATCTCTGATGGAAAAGAGTTAAATATCTTTGGAACTGTCCATTCTTTTGTACGTTTGCCATTATCTATTTCAGTTTGCTATTATCAGAAGGCTTTTACAATTTCAAAAATTTATTTGTATTCTTTAGTAAATACAATAAAATAGAGGTCTATTTTGTATTTTTCTTACACTTTCGGAAATCATTTGGTGGTAAAACAAAACACTAATTAAGAAGACGAAGATTAACGCAAAGAGATCTTAGTACCAAAGGACTCCGTTCTTCAACTTTCGTGTTTACATTTTTTCTACCTTCACTCTATATGCCGTGCATAGCAGAGTAGACAGTAGTAGACAGATAGAACCTGGGAACATAGTGTTAAGACGCTCAGTTACCAAAAAGACAACTCCGTTTCTCACTTTCCTCTGAAATCTCGAAGCATTTCTTTTTGGGTGGCAAAACTCAAATCCGCGCTTTACGTCGTTGCCAGAGCGAGGTAATGAAAATATTAAATATTTCATTTCCCCGAGTGAGGATCTAACCCACGACCGTCGCGTGTATTCTTTACATGTGCCGTTGCGCAATGACGGCCTCATTTTTTTGTAAGCACGAATTGTTGTATTACAAAAAAAAAAAATTCCTAAAAACTCTCCTTAAATACAGTGTCTGACGGCACACGCGACGGTTTTAGACTCGATTTCCACTCGGAATAATGAATTATTTTCATTTGCTTGCTCGTATGAAGACAAAGCACGGCGTCGAGTTCCGCTACTTATCACTCAACATCATGAAAATTCGGCGGAAAGTAGGAACCCTGATACATGAGGCTGTAAATAAAAAAAAAAACGTAAAATCGCTATCTCTACAGTACGTAAATTGTACGTCACTTAAACTCAGATATTGTGTCGATTACACCGCAAATGTGCTCTCTGTAGCACCTTACATTTACGAAAAAAAGGTTTTTGTGTGAATTTTTGTAAATTACTGTACTTAATTCAGTAAATTATATGGTTTGGATGATGTCGAGAACTTGATGTGGAAAACTTTTGAAGTGTTTTTTTTTTAACATATTGTAATGGTAGGAAAGATTATATTTTAGTATTATATATTTATATTAGTATTACAGGCCGCGGCATCGTGGTAGGCAGGGCGAACTTAGTGTTAAGACATTTCATTCCCCATTTTTTGTCCAAATTTTCGAAACATTATGTGAATGGTGGAACTCAACGCCAGTTTTTGTCTACCAAAACGAAGAAATTAAACTTATTTGATTACAATCATACCTTGAGTGGGAATTGAACTTACAATTATCGTGTTTACAGTAAGACGCTGTCCCTTTACGCCACAACGGTCTAGAGTGAAAGCCTAAGTGGAAATCGAACTCACGACCCTCTGATTAGAATCCTTCCTTAACTAATACACTAAAAGACCTTAGAAGAAAAGAACAAGGTGGTCCTTAGATTTTCGTTAAGATATCTAAACTTCAGCCATTCCTTCTGAAACGGTTACATTTGTCGGTTTTAAAAAATGACAATTTAATAGAGAAAACGTATTTTTCTCGAGCAATGAATTTTGCTTTAAGGGATTTAACGATAGCGGAAAAATAATGGTCTTTTCTTAAGACTTTGCGACTTCTTTAAGTATTACAGTGAAAAATTGGCCATCTTTATTGATAAGAGTCTAGTGTTATAACACTCTTCCACTCTCCGCCCAATTTTTCGACGTTTCTTTTGTTGAGTAGTGGAAATCAACACCGCGCGTGATACAGCACAGGATTGAACCTGCTACGTTTACATTTCTTCTTTCGTTTCTTTTTATATTTGACACTTTAAAAATGCTCAAATATTTATAACATTTCAACCTATCTCTATTGGTTGAATAAATATAAATTTCTTCCGTTATAGACTTACTGACGCACAGCCGGTACTATGCGGCGCAGAACACTGAAGTTTGCCAAAAGTCCTACGAGAATGAGAAAAAAAGACTTTACATTTTACAGTCTACGTAAATGAAATTGCGGGCTACAACTCGTATATGTAATATATAAGACAATATTAGTTCTGTCCAAGTACAATATCAAACATTACCATTTATCTTGTCTCCATGATTAATACATCTTTGTGCTATTTCGAATGAGAAATTATATCTTCTATTAAAACTTTAAACTGACATATATTTTAAGAATTTAACGCTCTTATGGTACAGTGGGATCACTACTGAATCTACTTGAGTTCCATGTTCAATCTTTTATATTACGCTATAAAAAAAATATCGTACTACTTAAAAAAAATATCATACATTGTAAGTTACTTCCTTCTCTTTTATTTAAAGACGAGTGGCAGAACTTCACGCTTTATTCTCCCTTAGGGATCCTCTACACTTCCCAAATAACCTGTGTACATACATGCAAAATTTCAGTGTTCTTCTGCAAGTAGTTACGGCTCCTTAGTTAGTAACAGAGGAGTTCTATTTGTATATTTCCTCAATCTATATTCGAACCCACTACGATCCTAACTCTAATTCAAATAAATCATTTAATTATAAAAACATTACAGTAGGTATTCGTGATCTGCCACCATTCTACTTTCCGAGCAAGCCATTTGTCTTATAAAATACTCTTGCAGCTTTCTTAGTTGTATATTTTTTATATTAACAAATTCAAATTTCAGTTTCAATAGCTTTTCTTTTGGATTTTTTGTAGGTTTTCACAAGTTTAAATTTCACTCAGTAGAAAAAATATACGGAAAATAATGCAGCTTTACGTTACTCGGAAATCCAACATTGATTAAAATGAATAATATCTACTGATTTGATTAATTTATCAATGAAAAATCCTAGGGAACCTAGCGTTAAGACACTTCGTTCCCAACTCTTCATTGAATTCTGGAGGCATTGCATGCTAAACGGTGGAAATAAACGCCACGCTTTTCGTCAACACCAGGCGAAGAAATGGAAATATCAATTTAAATAAATATTTAATTTCCCCGAACGCAAAACGAGTCGCGTTTACAGCGCCACATCATAGATTTATGAAATAATATATTTTCGAGTAAATATTTCTTTATAAGTCAAAAGACGAATGATTACAGGTGTTTTATGAAAACGTGTGATCTGATCATACGTTAGGAAAAAACATAAAACTGATTTTTTTTAAAATATATAGTGAGAGCGAGATTTGAACCAGTAATCTTCATTGCGGTACCAAAAACATCTTAAATATTCAGACCTAGATATTAAAGCGCTAATTAAGCAACCAAGAAAAGTTGAAGCGCACCCAAATTGCTTGGAAAATCGGCCAGTAAGATAAAAAGCATAATTTTTATTTAAAAATGTAAAAAAAATCTTAGACTAATATACTATCGTGGCTCTGGATAAACGCCAACGCCAAGTAAATAAATAGGAAACTACACTTTATAAAAAATATAACACTATAAGTATGAAAAAGGACAAGAAATACTTTTCCGCTTACCAGAGAGGGTTGAGCCTAGTGTTGAGCCACCAACGACGTATCGTAACACTAGGTTCCCTCAACTTACCCTGCTATATGCGGGTTACAACTTGATTCTAACAAAACTGTATATTACTTTGCAAAGTCTTTTTGAAATAAATGAAAAGTTTAAAATTGTCTCGATTCCAAATATAATTAAGTGGAGTTTGTACCCGTAACTTCTAGTTGAACAATTAAATCTACCAACTACTCAATATAACAGACCAACCAAAAAGACAATAAAGCATTTTCTTGAAAAAAAAAGGAAATTTACACTTTTATAAAATTAACTTAAATTCTGTTTATTTTTAGTCATCTTTTTTTGAAGCTTTTCATAAAGAATACATTAGACTAACTTAACAATAATATTCCGAGGCAAAACACTGTAGAAACTAGATTGGCCTTTAAAAACCTTCTCTTTCGCCAAAGGCAGTTTGTGTTCAACCAAAACCATGTAATTTTTTTTAAAGTCCCCCTAATTTTGTATACTTTTCGTTTTATTACAAAGAAATTTCATGATGAGAAAGAAACTTTGGTAACAAAGTGGTAAATAAAAATGTAATTATCAGACATGAGAATTTCAGTTATTCTGTTTTAAAAGTAAAACTGTTTCTAATTAGTTGGTTTATCAAATAGAAAGGACTTATTTTTTAAATATTATTTTGTTACTTTTATTTTTGTTTTAATATAAAATTTCTCTCGTCTCTCGTGTATACATTTCTAAATCTAATCTTATCTATAAAGCTTAAATCTAATCTAAGAGTATAAAGCTCTTTCATTATTGAGTCGATTTCGTTGGCGCATTCCGTCTGTCAATCATTACTGAGTGACTGACAGACAGAATGCACAAACAAAATTGCTGGACTTAAGAGGTTAAAATTTGGGGATTAAGAGGTTCAAAATGAAAGAAGCACTACTCGATATTTCTACAAAAACCGGAAAGAATCAGATTTTTAAATTTACGTTTCAAAGTCCACACAAGTAAAGTTGTAAGTAAGATAAAATATAAACAAATATAAACTATATCTTAGTGTGAAATAGCAAAACAAAAATTAAATGCATCTCCAGCCAAGAACAGAACAAAGATAAATATTCAGCCATTTCAGTGATTATGTGTCGGGCGATACCCGTAGAAAAATATCTCACTGTATCCCTTGGAATGAAGCCAGCAAGTATCGAATGTACGTACATGTATGTATGTATGTATGTATGTATATATGTATGTGTATATTAATATTATAAACTGATGAGACGAGACTTAATATTCAAATAAATCAAATCAGTTTCACGCCGTATCCCACACACAGCAGGGTAGGCAGAGGCAACCTAGTGTTAAGACACTCCGTTCCCCACTTTCCGCCGAATTCTGGATGCATTGCGTGTTGAGTGGCAGAACTCAAGGCCTCGCTTGTCCTCGACACCAGAGCGAAGAAATGGTAATATAAATTTAAGTAAATTTCATCTCATCTCCTCGAGTGGGGATCAAACCCACAACCAGTCGGTTTTACAGTCACACTTCGTGCCGCTGCGCCACGACTGGCCTCATATTTATATGCCTATGCCTCTATATGACTTAATATTCATTAATTATTAATAATAATAATATATTTAATTTGGTTAAAAAAACGTATATAAATACATGTACTGTATAATATCTAAAAACAATTTCACTTAGAATTTTATTTACAAATATTTCTTTTGAATAACATGTTGTGCAATCCCCTATAAATGTATAAATTTAGAGGCCGTCTGCCCGAAAACGCAATTGTTGTGGCATCCATTCCATTTGGGGCACTTCATTATTTGCATTTCCTTGCTCTGGTAACAAGACGAAATACGGCGTTGAGACGATAATTACGATAAAACGACGAACGGTGAGTGCAGAAAGGAGTATCTTAACACTAAGCTTTAAGTAGAATCTTACCCTGCTATATGCGGGATACAGCGGGAAGCTTGAAAAAAATAAGAATAAGACAAAACCATAGGTCACTACTAGTATTTCACTATAAGCTATCGTTTATATGACACATTATAAATCAATTTTGTATATGATATTGAATGACCTGCAATGTTTCGATTTGGCAAGCTTCAAGATAACGGCTTTACTTCAGCTCGAATGTTACGCTCTTTAATATATTGTCTGAGCTTTTAAAATTACTACCATATACATATAAGTAAATGCTGATAGGATTGTCTAACATGTTTTTTTTTTTTTCAATTATCATTCGAGGCCGTCGTGACGCAGGGCCACAAGTTGTAAGCGCGATGGATTTATCTTCAATTCCCACTCAGGGGAGTGCAATATTAAATATTTTTTAGGTAACGATGTCAAAACCGTTGTTGAGTTCCGCCACTCAACACGCAATGCCTCCGCAAAATTAGATGTTAAGTGGGGAATGAAAATGTTTTAATGTCTTTACACTAGGTTCCCAGGTTCCCTCTGCCAACCCTGTAACGTGCAGAGTACTGCGTGAAGATAAAAAAAAATATAATCCTTTACAGTATAGACAAAAATAGTAGATCCAGTGATAATCCATTTTGTTCCACATTTTTCAATTTGTGGAAAGTATTTTATAAACATCCCACGGAAACAGAGGGAGGAGATTGACATGGTTGTGTATGTGTTTGGGTGTATGTATCTGTATGTCTGTCTATGACATCGTGAGTCTCAAA
Source organism: Heliconius himera (assembly GCA_021202915.1). Classification (NCBI taxonomy): domain Eukaryota; kingdom Metazoa; phylum Arthropoda; class Insecta; order Lepidoptera; family Nymphalidae; genus Heliconius; species Heliconius himera. The sequence goes on from JAJHJA010000493.1 coordinate 138,393, forward strand.
CGGATTAACCAATTTTGATTTAGTGTTTTGTTGGAAAGGTGATTTAATCGAGTTTTCTTAGCCATGATTAAAAAAAGTGATTTAAAAAAAAGTTCAAAAGAAAAAGCAGTTTGAAGATTATCAGTTTTTTTATAGTAGTTCGTTTACTTTTAGAGCTTTTTGTGGGGCTTTTTATGATCATGAAAGTAAAATAATAATTATTCCATCAAGAAACTAAAATAATTGTAATAATTACAAATTATTATAATTATTATTTTTGTTTCTTGATGGAAATTAAAATCTCCACTCCAATTTCACTTTATTTAGCCTTACACTGTGTCCTGAATATAGCAGGGTAGACAGAGGTAGCTTGGTGCTAAAACACTTTGTACACCATTTTTCGCCTAATTTGCGGAGGAACTTATCGCCACCGCCTTTTCTGCTACAAACAGGATACAGCTTGAAACTAAAAATAACTTTTGAAAATCCATTATTCAAGATTCTACACAAAAGTCCTAAGAAATTTAATTGAAGGTGTCCTTTCATCTTGTTAAAAACGTCTTAGCTTGTTTTTTCTGTCGCAGGCTCCACGACAAAGAAATATACATAATTATACTGCAGTGAAATAGGCATCCCATTTGTGATATTTGCAACAGAACGTGAACGACACGATTTTAGAATTTTTTACCATTTTGTGTGGACATTTCGCTTTTTGCTAACATTTCGATGATGATGAGATGTCTAGACGAATCGCGTTTTTGATCTATAAAAATGAATTGAATTGTATTTTTATTTGAATCTAAGCTTTAAGAGTTTGTTAAAAATGAAAATGCTGTCGATATACTATTACATACTTTGCAGAATGCTACTTTTATGTGTATAAATTAGCGTATATCCCACTCGTGCATATGATTTAGCGTATATGCCACCCGGGAAATGAATATATTTATAATTCAAATGTACGTAAACGGTTTTGGGTTCGATTCCTACTCGAGAAAATATAATATTTAATATTATCATTTTCAAGCGAGGAGCTTTGCCTCGTTACCAAAACTTAATAATCTAAAAAATAGCAGAAAGTGGAGAAGAGAGTGTCTTAACACTATGATCCCATGTTCCCTTTGTGTACCTTGCTATGTGCCACACACATCAACATGTGTCCCACAACTGGTATCCCACAGGTTGAAACTACATGTAATACTATATACTGTAGGTTATATTGTTGTAAGTATATATTCGTCCTGGCATGTGAATGTAAAGGCGGTTGTTGTGGGTTCGACATTTACCAAATGATATTTACTCTTCCAGTCTCTGGTAAAGTATCACATTGCGTTTGGCCATTCAAGTTGAGTAAAAGTAATATGAGTCGAAAAATTAAAGTTATTGAAGATGATATTATTAACTTATTTTTGAATTATATATTTTATATACTTATTCTTTATTGATTAAGTATTTAATTGATTAACTTACAAATACTACTAAGAATATAAACAGAAACACTACACTACTTATAAACAAAAAACTTTGTGAGCAATCACTCCATCCTCCACTCCTTTTATACATATTTTTCAATTCAAACCCATAACCTATGAAAACGAATAAACCTATAAATAAACAACAAACAAATAAACTATAGGGGCTACTTTTCTAAATTATATTCTGTATCACAAAGTCTGAGTATTACAAAGGCAATACTTAGACATAATTATGCTGCATTCGAGTTGTGTAGGCATCTCGTTACTGAAAGTCCTTTACAAAATAGGAGACGTATACGACACGACTAAATAAAAATATTTGTCGTTTTTGTCATTATATTGACGTAATATTTATATCTTCATAAGATCTATGCGTCAATTATATAGAATACTATTTTTTATGTTAATGAATTTATTTATATTTGTTATGTAACGGTTTTTTAATATTAGCAATATTCAGCGTCTGACTATAAACGCGATGATTGTGGGTTCGACCCTACTTGGGTAGTTATTACATTTAATTACTTCTATATGTAATTTATATTATATACTTCTATATTTGATTATATACGTAATGAAACAGGGCGCGCGGGCCTGGGTAGGAAGTCCTGACTCGTTAGGTCTTCCTTCATACTCGGATCGCGGTGAAGTCGGATGACGTCTTAGTACAACCGCTCACTATGCCACTCGAAGGAGAAGTGAAATCTGCATCGCTCGTGCTCACTATTATAAGACCGACGCGTCGTTCACCACACTTCCTTTAAATCTGACAATAGACATTGATAAATGACAATGTTGCCATTCTCTGAATACACCCAAGTCAAACAACTTGACGTTCCGTATTCATACTCTGCGACATACGATTATGCTTCAATCTTCAGATATCTATTTACACCCCTTTCCACTTCATAAATTCTCTCATGTACCCAAAGGTTGCCTGGGTGGTAGCTAATAGACAGCGATAACCTAATAAAGATGATTTTTATACTGATACATCTGTATAGCATCACCACATTAATAGAAACATAATATATTATGTTAAATGATGTCAAATTAAATTTAAGGACTACTTTCAATTGTCACTATAAAGACTTTATTTCTACCTTACTCTTTAATTTCAAAATTTATTTAAAAGAAAAATGTAAGTGCTATTGAAATATATGTATTTTTAAATAAAAATTCTAAGCATATCGCAAAGAGTAAACGATCAAAACGTACCGAAGACTGATTTCCATAAATAACAGCGAGGATTCTAACGATGTTATAAAAGCTGTGACAGTATATTAAATATAATTTTTATTTTCCTTTTTCACGTCTAAGGAGTTGTCATTCAAAGAATTGGAATAAGCGTTTAACGTTAAAAACTTTTATATTATATACTATATTTTAAATTAAGAAACAAAATCATCATTATCATTAAGTCATGGTTCAATAAATCTCACCGTAGACGTGATGATGGTGGGTTCGACACTTATTCAGGAGAATTGCTTTAATTTCTTCACTCTAACAAGATAAAAATACAGCGTTAAGTTCCATCTATTACTAAACATTAAAAGTTCTGAAATTGAGTTGATACTAAAAAAAAATGATAACAAGAAATATATATTTTTGGACACGCTGTATCTCGCACATAGGAGGAGAGGTAGAGGGAACCTGGGAACCTAGTTAAGAGAAAGTTCAGTCCCATTAAGACACTTCTGTTCCCCACTTTCCGCCGAATTCTGGAAGCATTGCGGAATTTAATCCGCTCGACGGCCGCATGCTGACGTTCGAGTACCACAGGGGAAGCCCTTACCGCCGTCGGCACAACATAGTAATTGCAAACTTTTCAGGGATAGAGTTTCCTCTTTCCTGTCCATCAGGTGTAAAAGCCAGTAGGGCTAACAGCATTAACTTCAAGTCCGAAAAAAAAACGCCGCCCTGTACCTCGTTACCAGAGCGAGGAAATGAAATTATATAAAATATTTCATTTCATCAATTGGGAATTGCCACCGCGCCACAAATGGCCTCAAAAAATATAAATTACATAATATTTATTTAAATTGCATAGGAAAATATATCCACATCAAATAATAAAATAGAACAGAATGTTATACAATAATTAGATTCCCTCTGCTTCCTCTGCACTCTGCTATTTGCAGGATGTGGCGTGAAGCTACAAAAGGAAAAAAAATAAAAACATTTTTTTCTTTTCAAACTTTCGAAAGATAAAAGAAAAAGAGGTTAATTACGTTTCGATGTTGAAATTTAAATGAAATTATCATAAATTGCAATTCCTTTATAGGCTTTGAGTAAATACGACGGTGTAATTAACTTTAAGTAATGGAAGTAAGAAAATATTTTAATAAATAATTTTCACCTCTCCAATATTGAGATTATTTCAAGTAAAATTCCAAGAAAAATTAAATAATTTATACATATACATATATACATATATACATACATACATATATATATATATATATATATATATATATATATATATATATATATATATATATATATATATAAATTTCGATGAGTTCGTCTTGGCACAGTGGAACATCGTCTGACTGTAAACGTCATGATTCACAATCATGTGCGATATGCATTCAAAGGAATAATTGAAATGAATTTATTTTTATTTCTCTGCTATGGGAGACAAAGCGCGGCGCGGATTTTCGCCACGCAACATGCAATGTCTCGAAAATTGGACTGTTTTAAATTTTTTTATTTCTACTTAGGCTTAATTTTCCAAGTAAAAATATTTTACATTATGAAAATTACTCCAATGAATTTCGAACTCGTTACCATCTCAATCAACTCCATTACAAAAGCAGAAATTAAAAAATACTAAAAGCATTAACACTCCACAAAAAAATGCCAATACAAATATTTTTCATACAAATTCGCTGGTATTTGCAGCGGTGTAAGAAATCTGTCGTACACAATGCCCGTATAGAGGAACGAGGACGTAGTGAAGTGATACTCATATAGTTCATCGATTTCGATAAAATTAATATTTTCTTGCCTATCAAATCTTTTTATCTTGTACGTATCTATTATTAAATACATTTTTTACTTCACTTCACGCTACATCCCTCATATAGCAGGGTCGGTTAGTGGAAACATAATATTGAAATATTCCGTTTCTGCTCTCTGCCTAATTTCCTAGAAATCGTATTTTAAGTGACAGAATTCAACGTTGTGCTTTGTCTTGTTACTACAGCGTGAAAATAATTTATTCCCCCGAGTCACGTATACTACACTACTTTTACGCATATAACGGCGTGACGTGGCCCAAAGGTCAAAATCGCCCCTGATTAGCGGACGCAGAGTATTCTTCTGCGATCACTAACTCTTCACGAGCGTCCATCAAAGCTCATATTTTTTCTTCAGAGGTGCGCTACTCTCGCCCCTTCCCACCAGGTGACGCTGTAAAGACCATCCCAAATCAATATCAATAAAGCCAAGTCATAAAAAAAAGATCACGTATACAAGCAAAGGTTATCTATTTTTACTTACAAAATATTAGAAAATCAATAAAATATCATATCATAAAATCTGAACTTGTAGTTCTTGATTAGTTACAAATATGAGATTGATAAGTCCATCGTGGCGCAGGGGTACAAACTGTGGCTGTAAACGTGACTGGTTGTGGGTTCGATCCCCACTAGAGGAAATGAAATATTCATTTATATTTCCATTTTCTGCTCTCTAGTGTCGCTCGAAGCGCGGCATTGAGTTCCGCCACTCAACAAGCAATGCCTCCAAAAATTCGGCGAAAGACGGGGAATAGAGTGTCATAGCACTAGGTTCTCTCTGCCTACCCTGCTGTGTGCTTGATACAGCGTGAAGCTGATTTATTTTTATAAGATTTATTAGTTATTTAAAAGATATTTTTCAACTTATAAAACATATTTATAATTCACAAATTATGCAATACCCAAAAGTATCGACAATCATCGTATTAGCATCACTAAAGTAAGTCCCGATCTTTAGATTTATTGAAAGGGAAGTGCATTTAGTCACGTACAAAATTGTCGATGACTTTATTGGCTCTATGGGATTATAGTACTCGTATAAAGATGGAATTACAAACAAGATTTGTAAAAATTAAAAGCAAACCTCACGTTTTTTCCCGTAAAGCAGGATAGGTATGCAATTTTCGAGACATTGCGTGTTGAGTTTCGGAACTCAACGCTGCGGTTTGTCTTGCTACAGCTTATGGGAAATTAAAAAAAGTGTTTTATTTATAAATATAAAATGAAATAAACCGTTTCTCATGCATATTACATTACAACAGATTTATTATGTACTCAACTCTAATATGAGGTCAAGCTATTTTAGTTTCAGTATTGGCGTATAAACTTTTACCACAAATCGGTAGGGAAACTATCAGATTAATAGAAGCACTCTCTATATACCTATATAAATATTTGTCATAAAAGTAAACTCATCATGAAAGTTTTGAAATCCTACTCGATTAAACAGGATAGTTTTTTCTTTTATTATAGCTTCATCCCGAACACGTATGGGCAAAGGCGTGTTCAAACTGCGTCACCCACTTTCTGCAAAATTTTGGAGACATTACGTAGTGGCAAATCTCAACGTTGTGCTTTGTCCTCTTACCAGAGCGAGGAAATAAATATAAATTGAGAATAATTTATATTGGGACAGGATTGGGAATTGACCCCACAACGGTCGAGTTTACAGTCAAACGCTGGACCACGATAACATTAGACTAACTTCACTGAAATTACGAAATATAGTTCACAAGTGAGATAAAGAGCGTTTTACCACTATTTTTTTTGTCCACATAACAATTTGCAAAAAAAGAAAATGTAGCGGCATAAAGCGCGGCGTTAAGTTATTTAATTCTACATGTGATAAAAATTAAAAAAAAAGATAAAAATGCAGAGAATGGAGTGTCTTAACACTCTTAACAATGATATTTGCCTACGCTGATATATGAAGGGTACAGCGTGCAGTTAAAACGAAACAATTACATGCAAAAAAGGGCACACATATTTTAAACAGAAACTACAAATTTTCCGGGTCTAATTGTTTCACGTACTTTGAAGTAGGATAATTAGATATTAATAGCATAATTTTAGGGGTAAATTTGTTCTTGAAGCGCTGTAATAACCGAAATTATGTTTTGAAAAGGTTTAAAAGTGTGCCCATTTTTAAGGAAATTCGCTAAATATTAGTAACATGCTAATTGTATTTGGCATTTTTTAGCTTTTGTATTAAATAGATTTTAAATTGCCTTCTTATTATAACTGCTGTAGTGAACAAACTAACCAATATCTGACTGCGCTGTAACAGCTGTAGGTTCGATTCTTACCTCGGAGAATGATTATACTTAAGTTTTTTAATTTCCTACTCTGGTATAAAGAAAAAACGCGGTGTTGAGTTCCGCCGCCATACACTCTCGAATTTTGGGTGGTGACTGTGAAACGGGAGTGTCCTAACACCACCTCTACCTATCCTGCTTTACGGGAAAAAACGTGAAGCTGTAACTGTGGCAATAAATAAATAAGCATATTCAAAAGCGACCAAGCTTTAACTTAACTTGTACTATAAATTCTGCTATCTCACTACATTTAATAAAGAGAAACTCTTGAATAGAATAGAATTCGCACCGAATACGTTAAATTTGTTTATTCATGTCCATTTTGTGTGTAGACTGTTGGGCTATTGTTTTTGGCCAATTCCAGTACAATCGGTGTTTTCGTTGCGATTCGTGTTTTATACTAGATAGATAATGTGAGGCCAGTCGTGGCGCACGCAGGGGCACAAGCGTGGCACTGTAAAAGTAAAGATTGTGGGTACTATTCCCACCCAGGGGAATGACATATTTAATATTTTCGTTTTCTCGCTATGGTAACGAGACAAAGCGCGGCGTTCCGCCACAACACTCTACGCCCAGAGAATTCGTCGAAAGTGGGGAACGGAAGTGTCTAAGTACTACGTAAACGAGGCAGTTGTGAGATTGATTCCCACTCGGAGAAGTGAATTGTTAAATATTTTTATATCCGCGCCCTGGTTCAAAGGTTAAGCGCGGCGTTGAGCTCCACCACGCAACACACAATGTCTCAAAAAGTTGGCACAAATTAGGAAACAGAGTGACTTGTTTGTTATTTTCTTCTCTAATATAAGATTTTCTCTGCCTACTCTGCTAAGCATGCAGGATAAAGCGTGAAACGGGGAAAACTCAATTAAACATTAATAAGTAACACAAATATATATAATAAAAACAGAAACCCCAAACAAATTAAACTTCGCAGCATCCAAAATCATTGCGGAGATAAAATGATAGTATGCGTTGATTACATTATTATTTGATAAATGGGTCACTGGTTCGTTTCACGCTTGTGTAACTCTTGTTTATACTTGCCTGTAGATAGGTACTTAAATATGTATGAAATTTAGGAAATTTGCTTATGCTTATACTTATTAGGTTCACGCTGTACCACTCATATAGCGGGGTAGGCAAAAACTTAGTGTTAAGAAACTCTTCATGCACCGCCCAATTATTAAGACATTGCGAGTTTAGTAGCGGAATGTAATTTCACGCTGTATCTTGTTAATAAAGCGAGTTGGTAAATGAGAATTATTAATTGCCTTCGTTGGGAATCGAACTCATAACTGTCGCGCTTATGTTACGTGCTATGACGGCCCCTGCTTATATTGTTAAAAGAATGAAAATAGAAATAATGAACTGATATTTTCCTTATTACACAAAGAGAATGTGTCAAGACACTCGGTTCTCCGCTTTCTGCTTGAATTTGAGATTTTTTGAAGCTACACAGTAGACAAAGAGAACGTAGTGTTGAAACACTAGGTTACCCCACGCATTTCGTGTCAAGTTAGTGAAGCAACTCAACGCCACTGTGCCTGTGTATTTGTCTTGTTAGGAGAGCGGTACAATGACGCGGTGCAGCTGTGCCACGACGGCCTCAATGGGCTTAGCATTATTATGTACTAACAAAATAACAATACAATTTTATTACTCTACCTTTACAAAAATTTATATGAAAAAAAAATCTACATTTAAAACTTTTCCGTTATTGAATCACTAACAAATAACCCACAGCCAAAACTTCGCGGCGTAGAACGCTAAAATTTAGCATTTCTTTATAATTTATTTTTATATTTTATTTTCATCTTCACGCTATATTTCGCACACAGCAGGGTAGGCAGAGGGAACCTAGTGTTAAGACACTCGGTTTCCCACTTTCCACCGAATTCTGGAAGCATTGCGTGTTGTGGCGAAACTCACCGCCGCGTTTTGCCTCGACACCAGAGCGAAGAAATAAAAATATATATTAAAATAAATATTTAATTTCCTCGAGTGAGGAAATGAAATATTTATTTAAATATAGATTTTATATTATTTATTATTATTATATTTTGCATTTAATTCTTACGGTGAAGGAAAAAAAATGTTTTACGTTTCAGTCACAGTTCAGTTCACGCAAACGAAATTTCGGGCGCCGACTAGTTTATATAAAATAAAATATACCTAACCTGGAATATATCTAAGCATATTTCAAATGCAAGTTAGATTTTTCACATATCTTCATTGCATACCGGATGTAAGATGGCGACGCGACGTCACCTACATCCGGCCGCGGCCGGAAACGTCAAACTTTGCACCAGCTTCCTGTTATTGAATTTCAAAGTAGTTTTCCGTTTCAAATTCACTTCGTTTTGCAATTTTAATTCAGATGAAAGTAGATGTTTTTTTCTGTTTCTTTAGGGAAACTGGGATATAGCTGTTTTAATAAGTTTTATGGTGTTATAATAGTAACGGTTTTTTAGGAAATTCGTTGTTTATATAAAAACTAGTTTTGCGGAAACGGAGTACGGCACTCCGTGTGTAGGAGGGTAAGCAGCAGGGAACTCAGTGCTGCGCCTTGTTTTGCTACCGTCCAAATGTAGGACATCTTTGCTTCACGCTATATCCCTCACTTAGCGAGGTAGAAAAAAACTAAGCTTAGACACTCCAGTTCCCATTTTTCGCTAAATTTTCGGCACATAACGTGTTTAGGGGCTAAATTCAACTTCTTATATAGAAATGAAAATACTTCATTCCCACGAGTGGGAATCGAACCCATAACCATCACAGTCAGATGCTGTGGCATATCGCCACCTGAATCGTGTTACATGATACATAAAATTAGTGTAGCATATATTTTTATAGCGTTACAAGATTTATATAGGCCTTAAAAATCGCTTTACCTAATGATATTACTGCATGATTTATGAAAGGTATAAAATTGTCGTAAAATTTTTCAAGAAAATTATCCGCCGATGAATGTTTCCAATATGAAATAAATTAAAAGTTTCTATATAGGTATACATAAAAGGGACGTAGATGCACAGCGTCTGACTATAACGCGATGGTTGTGGGTTCAGTTTTCATTTTTGGGAATAAGGTACTTTTATTTCTATAGACTTATTCCTTACTCGTAAGAGATAAAGTACGGCGTTGCGTTTCACCACTGAACACGCAAGTATTAGGCAAAACAGAGTGTCTTCACGTGAAGTTAAACAAAATGTCTTTATTTATGATTTATGAATTGATGATTTTCTTTCAACTATATTTTGAAGTTCTGCAAAATGCATAGTTATATATTATTACGTCGTTTCGATACAATTAGATTTTGATAGTAGCACGTTCAAATTTCAGTAAGAAAATATTTATCATACAATACATTTCAGCTTTATTCTAAATCTTAATCAGTTATGTACTAAACAAAGAAAAAAAATCGATATATATGAAAAAATACGTAGCGGGAAAACCGCACCTCCTCGAAACCGTCCAGGATTCTAGCAAATTAAGTTAGATATATTATATTCTGATTTCTTTAAACACCGTTGAATTTCTAAACATTACTGAATAAATAAAAAAATGAGATTAGAGTGTTGTACCTATTTCTAACTTTTGTTTTTATTCATATTAAGGTGATAGTTTCACAGAAATAAATAATTTAAAAATAATATAATTAAGAAACAGAAATGACATAATTATTTAAGATACTTCAGTTTAATAAAATATATTTCTCAAGGCGTCGCCCTGAATGCAGGAATCCTTAGGAGAGGTCTATTTCCAGACAGCATATGTTCCTGTCATAAATTTGTAAATGATTATAAAGATGAAGCATTCCCTTAAACCGTAGAAGATACTCAAAGATGTCTTACCGAGCAATAACCAAGAAAAAAATTCTTAAAAATAAACTTTAACTTGAAAAATCCACTTTGATGCCGCACAAAAGGCTTCCTACCAACAAAATCTTGCTTTGTCTTCATTTTTGCGGCAATTTCACTCCCATTTTGCGGTATTTCATGGAAATTAGGTCGTAAGATAAGTTATCTGGGCCTAGGCATATATCTAGGCCATGTATTTTGGCGGTCGGCCTGAAAACCTGTGTTTGTCCTGGGCATTATGTACTAACATGAATATTCATTTCGGTGACCGGAAACTCGCTAGGCGTTTTATGGTCTGAGGTCTTCTAAGCCTTACTGTTATATCGGAATTACTGTATTCTATATAATATAGCAACAGTCGTGGCGCAGCAGTACGATTGTGGTTTTGACCTCTACTCGATGGCATTAATTATTTTCATTTCGTTGCTATGGTAATAAGACAAAGCGCGGCGTTGAGTCTCATCCTACTACATATGTATGAGATTCAGTATTAAGCTAAAAAATTATAATACGTGTAGATATGTATATGTTTGTATTAATGAAAAAAATATGAAGAATGCTTTTCATTTCGGAACTCAACGCCGCGCTTTGCCTGGTTACAAGAGCGAAGAAAAATGAAAATATTAAATATTTCAATCAACGAGTGGGAATCAAATCCACAACTGTCGCGAGTATATACACGTCACACGCTTGAACCCTTGCGCCACGATTGCCTTATGAATAATGATTATTAATATAATCATTTAATCATTTTCCTCGCTCTGGTAACAACATAAAGCGCGGGCTTAAGCCGCTCGATACGCATTATATGGAGATTTTGGCGAAAGTTGGGGAACGAAAATATGTTAATGGAGAATAGTGTCTTAACACTATGTTCCCTCTGCCTACTGTGGTACGTCGCCCTTACACGATCTCATTATTCTACGAGAATTTTATAAACGTTTTTATAAGCCATGATTTATGCGATGTCATTAGCAAAATTGATTTTTTGAAGGTTATTGGAAAAAGGATTATATTCTTAAGACTTTCGAGCATATACTTATATCACGTTATATGGTTAATATTGAAACATTACGCTGTGCTTTTTTCGATGGAGTAAATATTTATATAAACCAATTCGATCGTGTCTTCGCTGGCGAGGACGAAATTCCCCAAATAACCCGATTATTTCGGTAATTTTCGATTTTGTAGGGTAAAGATGCAAAAATATGTAATTGTATAACTTTTCTCTGGCATCACACTCTCTATAACGGGTAAGTCACAATTGAACCCACAACCGTCGCGTTTACAGTCAGGTACCCTGCACTAGGACACCCTTATATTTCAACGTAGGTCTTATAAGCATTTTTATAAGATAATATGATTTTTGCGGTGTCATTAGCTAAATTGGATTTTTCAAGGTTATTGGAAAAAGGATTATATACTTAAGACTTTCGAGCGTATACTTACATCTGATATAAAAAATATTAAGTCAAATTATATTGAAAATATCAATTACAACTCTAAAACCCAAATTAACAATAATTTAGGCCTCTATGGTACTTGAATGAATTATTAAACAGTATTATCTGTGAAAATACTCAAGTAGTTCCACAACTTTTTCCGCATAGCGGGATAAATCATAGGCCTAGTGTTATTAAGACCTGGAATGGAAATCGAACCCACAACCTGTCGCGCTTACAGTCGCACGCTTGTGGCCATACGACTGGTCTCTGGACTGACCAAAAATATTATTATGTTAGATTTTGTAAAACTGGTTCTAATACACCTTTCCAGCAAGTTTTTTTAGTAAAAAGCGTATAGAATAAATGAGGATAGTATAATAAGAGTTAAAGTTAGAGATAACTAACTTTCACGGTAACAGAATGTAATTAGAGCCGTTAGTAACACATGCCGCTAATATATGGATGTATTCAGCGTAAATTAGGATTTAATTTTTATGTATTATATAGAAAGTAGTTGTCGAAAATTTAACAAATTTACCATAAAAATTGGAACTTTTAACCTAAAGCTCGGCTTGCTCCGCGATCGGAGCGGGCCCATTAATGGGTACGTTAAACTCACAAGTGTAAATTTCATACTTGTATTACCACCAATAAATAGTCGAGCGGAAAGGGCCGAGCGAGCAGAAAGAGTTGAAATTAACCTATTTTATTTTAATCAAGTCTGTTCTCCAAACTATTACCCGCTTATATCTCTTAAAATGAGTACTTTATAAACGTCTAATATAATGAAAAAGAAAGAGATTTTGCCAAAAAATTAAAAAGTTTTTTTTTTTTCAAAAAATATAAATGTTAAAATTATCGTAAACAAGCAACAACCTATCAAAGCGACAAAATCGCACACGCCTCATTCACAAAATCGAGTTGTAGATATCGGCGGTCAAGTTGAAAGTTGTTTAGGTTTATAGAAAATAGGTCAAAAGTAGGTAGCTTCACGCTGTATTCCGCACACAGCAGGGTAAGCAGAGGGAACCTAGTGTTAAGACACTCCGTTCTCCACTTTCCGCTGAATTCTGGAGGTATTGCGTGTAGAGTGGCGGAACTTAACGCCGCGATTTGTCCCGACACCAGAGCAAAGACATGGAAATATCAATTTAAATAAATATTTCGTCTCCTCGAGTGAGGATCTAATCCGCAACCAGTCGATTTTCCACGCACAATCACAAAAATGAGTAATTGCGTAAAATTTAACGAGAGGTATCCCTTTCTCGTTCTGGTATGTTTTTTTAGAATGAAAAGATCGGCAACGTTGAGTAGTATTTTTGTAGTAGTAGGTGTATACGTTATTCACACATAATACAGTATGGATAAAGTCATGAAATGAAAATAATAATCCTACGCCTAAAGTATTGACGAGTCGTAACAATTTTTTTAGGTACAGGCTAAAAAAAATATTTCAATATTACTCTATATGCTGTATCCGAAAAGGAGCGCAGGCGCTTCCACGTACATTTAACACAAGTTGATTTTTTGAAAATTACGTTAAAAATCAAACATGGCAGAGTGGGGTGCTATTACAAAAGTTCCCTCTCCGTACCCTGCAATATGCGGTATACAGCAAGATGCAAAAAATATACATTAATATAGATATTCCTGTTCTATAACAGTAGTCTTGATAATATAATAGTCACCAAAAGCAACCACCAAACTTTTCTATAGAGTTTAAAATGTATACTTATATACATTTTAAACTCTATAGAGTACATACAAAACGATTGTAGAAAGGTCTTTAATATTCTCAAATGGAAAGTCAAGCAAAAATCTACTTAAACTAAAGAAAATAAAGTATATTTTTATATATTTTTGAACAAAAATCTTCATAACTCATTCCTTGGAAGTTGACAAAACTTGAAATTTTATCGAAATATTTCGAAAGCATCGAGAAAAGATGATTTACAGACAAACTTATGTGGAATTGGCGTTCGCTACTAGCTCAATTCAAACAAAATTTAAACGTTGCTCTAACAATAACAGTGTATATTGAAATTTTTGTGTGAAAGCCATTTGGATAGTGTCCAAGAGGTGCGGATTCAAATTTTACCGAAGGGAAATTTGGAAAGGAATATTTTATGTTTCGTTTCATAACTTAGACAGAGAGAACTTAGTATCAAGACACTCCACGTAGTAGAGTAAACTCAACGCCGCACATTTTTACCAGACCATTTTTTTTAGCTTCATGGTACATCCTAGATATAAAAGGGTAGGCAGAAAGAATTTAGTGTTAAAATACTCTTTCTGCACGCACCGGCCAATTTTCGAGTCATAGCGTGTTGAGTGACAGAACTGAATGACACGCTTTGTTTTGTTACCAGAGAAAGAAAATTAAAAAAAAATAATCCCCCGAATGGATATTGAACCCACAGCCATCGCACTTAAATTATCAATTATCATCGCTGCCTCATTAGACATGTAGATTGCAGATACATTAATATCACTCGAAGGTACAATCGGATCTATAGTCATTGTGCTCTTTAACTTCTCTAAGCCGCGATAGTTCCAGAGTTTCTGTTGACAAATATCAAAACAAAATGAATTCTGTCACATACATACATTACATACAAACATATAAATGGGAACAAACTATGACATGTTGGCAAACACTCAGTCGACAGATGTCAAGCGGCGTCAGACTTGCCGCCAATTTAGATAACTACGGCGGTTAGTGCGGGATTTATTAGAGTTATGGGATTTCCCTTTGATTTGAACGAAAAAAAGAAATTAAAATACAGCCTATGGTAGAGTTTTAACGGAATTTCGCATGAAAAAGTCGTATTTTCAAGCTATAAATTCATCAACGTGTAATATCAATCGCTTTCGGAGTAAATTAAACGTGACATGCGAGCAAATTTAGTTTTTTGTTAAAAAAATGTTTTTAGCACTATTTTGGTGTATCTTGAACATAGAAGAGTGAGCTGAGGTGTGCTTATATTTTAGTTTCGTCACTCAACAGTAATGTCTTAGAAATTGGCCGGAAAGTGGCCCTCAGCCTTACCCTACGATATTTGGTGGAAACCGTAAAGCCTATACCATATGATTAGGCAGATTTTTATTCTCTTTTTCATTAACTATATGTAGATAAATATTTTAATAATAACAAAATAAATCAATACTTATTTAGAAAACGTATAAAAATTTGACGTACGTAGCGGGATTCGATACCGTGCCTCCTGGAAACCATCCACGTTCAAATTTTTATACATTTTCTAAATAAATATTTTCGTTCCAGAGTGTGGAACAACATTTTAAAAATGTAAAAAATTAATTAACTCAAAATTAATCAAATCAATCAAATCAAAAAATCTATCAAATTGGTGTAACCAATATCAAAAATCAAAAAATCAAATCCACATAAAGTCAACTAAAACCTTATCAATCATTGCTAAAACTAAATAAATCCTGCATTATTCACAACACTTCCGGCCTTCGTCATTTTCACAAAAAAAAAACAAATTGACAGGTATTGGGCGGCAATGACAGTTACGCATTTGGCACCAAATTTGACAGATGTGTCATTGAATAGTTAGTTTTTGTTTACTTTCAGAACCAATATTAGACTTATTTTTTCAATATGAAATATATCGTTCTTTTTAGCTACACAAGTTTTTCCCGTGGCTTTGCCCGCTTGGTCAAATAGAAATACCTAAGAGTTGTGTAATCATGATCCCGGTAACTCATGAACTCTTCCGTTTCTGCAACATTTTTCATTGTTATTTTGCTCATATTGCTCTTAGCGTGATATAATATAACCTAGAAATTTCCTCGATAAATGTTCTATTTTTTATCCTAACGTTTTTATCAAACAAACAACCTCTCGTATTAACCTCTCTATTATAGATAGATATATTAATTACAGTGCAATGGGTTGGTACAGATTCAAATAGCATACCTTTGTATATATTTTCATGTTAAAATTTTAAATAATTATTGAGGTCGTTGTAGCATAGTATAATAGGGTAGAACTGTAAATGAACTGAATGAAAATGAGATGATCGTGGGTTGGATTCCAGCTCAAAATAATATATATATTTTTTTTCATTAAAAATCCTTATCAGATCGCATATTTAGCGTTGTTATTATTTCAGTCAGAGTCTGTGGATTTTGCTACACATACACAAAAAAAAAATAGAAAAAAATAAACACTATTAAAAATGTTGAATGTTTTCAACAAACAAAATTGAACCAAATAATATATATAGCATAATTTGTGTTTAAAATATTTAAACATGTTTAAACACACCTAAATGTTAATACTTAGCATCTCGAAGTAATATTCCTTATTCAACGTAAAAGCGTTAGGTGTTATCTCGGCGTACCTCTATTCACCCTGTTAAGTATTAAATCAGGTCTTAGTCTAGACTATTCTCTTAGAATCTTGAGCTAAATTAATTTTATGTTATTATTTCCTTATTTTTATTACATATAAGATATTATTTTCGTATTTAGCTTCACGTTGTATTTCGTGTAGAAGAGTAAGCGTAGGGAACCTAGCTTAAACGCTACGGTTGTAGATTCGATTCTCACTCGGGGAAATCAATTACTTTCATGTGACAAAACAAAGTGCGGCGTTAAGTTCGTCATTCAACACGCAATGCCACTAAAATTGGACGAGTACTGGGAAACGGAGTATGTTAACAATAGGTTCCCACTAACTACCATTCTGTATGGAGGATATAAAGTGAAGCTAAAAAATACAATGTTAATGTCGTGACACTCGATTTTGCAAATTTTTCCGTTTTATCAGCCAGCGCAGTGGTGGCGCAGGACACAAACTCATTGTAAACGCAACATGTTTCGGAGTGGTTTCCGACTGGAGGAAATAGGTAAAGCAAGCTTGCAACTTTACACTCTTTGCATGGAAAATTAAACAGGAGTGAGGGGAGTGTCTTAACACTGTGTTCCCTCTGCCTACGCTGCTGCTTGCTGCCTGTATTCCGATACAGCTTGTAATTCAAACTTTGTAAAACAAAATTTTATCAAAAATATTTGAACTTTCTTAACTTTGAACAAACCTAAATTCTAAAACTGATTACAGACTAACATACGAGCGTACAAATCATAATTCAATATAACGAACCACCCATCCAATCCCGGGCTGCTGCCGTCGACGCTTAACCAACATCTTGTTAGATTCAATTTTGGATACAATTGAATTTTTAAAATAAGCCGTAGGTATTTGTTCATAAAATAATGTAATTTCAGTAAGGATATTACGTTAAACAAAATCTGAGCAATCAAGTAATGATGTTAAGTAGAATCGTGATTGAGGACTGGGGAGGGGAAAAGTGATTGGAAAACTCTTTAAAAAATATTTTATCTTTACCTATATTTAAAAAGAGGCCATCGTGGCGCAGAGGCACAAGCGTGCGACCGTAAACGGAACGGTTGTGGGTTCGATCCCAACACGGGGAAATGAAATATTTAACATTTTTATTTTATCGCTCTGGTAACGAGGCAAAGCGCGGCGTTGACTTCCGCCTCTCGACAAACAATGCCACAAGCATTCGGCGGAAAGTGGGGAAGGCTTCTCAGATTCCCTCTGGCTACCTCCCTCTATCTTCACCCCATAACGCCCGCTATGTACAAGATACAGCGTCTCATTGTAAACACGTCGGTTGTGGGTTCGATTTTCACTAGGAAGAATGTCCGTCTTACTATAATCCTGATTGGGAATTCGAGTTCCACTTCGGTAGTAAAGTATTGGTGAGTTCCACGGCTATATCAAAGTTCCGAAAGAAAATGAACACACGGTTCTCTAACTATCTTGCATAAAATGATAGATTCCCGAATAAAAGTGTATTTATCTTTGCTTGTAGCACGCGATTGTATCAGAACGACGAGACGGGTATAATGACAAGGCGTGATTAAAGCTTTTAAGCTCGTTAGTGATATTTTTGTACTTTTCATTTAATAATTGAGGCTAGTCGTGACGCAGGGGCACAAAGTGTGACTGTAACCGCGACTGGTTCTGGGTTCAATCCGACTTGAGGAAATTAAATATTTATTTAAATTTATATTTCCATTTCTTCGCTCTGGTGTCAAGACAAAGTGCGACGTTGTGTTTCGACACATAACACGCCATGATAGATTTTTTTATTAATCGTACATTTTTTTTCCACAGTAAAACCAAAATCGGTGCAAGTAATAACCGACCAGGGCCAGGAGCTATCAGATGGAGATATCTTCGGCTCTCTGCTAGAGAGACAGAGAGTGAATATAAGCTGTATAGTGAAGGAAGGAAAACCTCAGCCAAAGGTGACTTGGTACTTCAATGGAAAGGAACGGTTGGATGGTGAGTTTTTATATTAATTTTAACGTTAGAAATATATCGTCGGCGTCAGTTCAGTATGATTTAAATGCAATAATAAAATTGATCTAAAAGTGGGAAATGGGAGTGTCTTATCACCCTCCACCGAATTTGCTATGTACGGGATACAGCTTCTTCTTCGCTGTTATATCTCTCTCTTCTCACTCTTACTTATATCGCGAACTAGGTATACATTTAATTGTTATAAAAAATAAAAAGGACAGACTCATCTGATTTAATTTATGTATAAGTTAAAAACATACATTTCATACTAAGACTTGAATAAGACACCTACATATAATTGAAGTTTCTAACACCATTTACCAGAAATTACAAAACTAGATAGCTCCAACAGATTACCTAACTCATTACTAGAGTAGGACCGTCGAAACCGCATCCCTTATCTGTCGATAAATTAAAAATCGCATTCTGTTGAATGCATTTCATTAATGTAGAGACCTATTTTAAAAAGTCTGATACAATTTGAAATATTATAGAGGAAAACGTTTCATTTCTTGTAATCAAACACATTTGATAACAAATTTCATTACAAATTCAATACATTAAACACGACGGATGTAGGTTCCATCAACACTCGAAGAATTTTTTTTTTTCTATAAATATACAGGACTCGATAAAAATCGTATCGTCAAGATACTCTGTTTCCCATTTTCCGCCGAATTCTGGAAGTATTGCGTGTTGAGTGGCGGAACTCGACGCCGAGCTTTGGCCTTGGTGCCAGAAGAGACTTGAGACGAAAATGTTAAGAAATAATAATTCATTCCCATACAAATTATAATTCCCAAAACACAAATTGAAATATAAAATTTTACATATTTATAATAAAATATTCTTACCACGCTATATTATTCATATAAGGAATAACAGCGGCCCCAACATACCCGAAATGCTTACCGCGGGGACTCTACCAAAGTTCTTCTCTTTATCTACCAGCTGAATATAAAATGTTTGTTTGATCATCGATTTAGATTGACTTTTCAATAAAATATTGTATTTTGTTTAATTTAAGACGTCTTATTTAGATTAAATTATAAAATGGATAACTAAAAAAATATTTTAATAGTTATATTTTTTATATGCCTTTCATATACTTTGGAGAGTACATAATATAGAGAATATAATAAAGCTTTTTTAAGAGACTTCTATTCTCCACTTTCCGCCGAATTCTGGAGGCGTGTTGATTGATGGAACTCAACAGCGCCTTTTACTTCGTTGCCTGAGCTTGGAAATATAAAAAAAATAAATATTTAATTTCCTGGAGTAGGAATTGAACCCACAACCTGTCGTACTTACAGTCACACGCGTGTGCCACCCACCCATCTACCACGACTGACCTCTATAATTATTTATAAATACAACAAAAATTTCCACATTATTTTAACCAAATATATCTAATTAAAAATCGTAGAATGGAATGTCTTGACACTAGATTTCTACAGCTTTATTTATATACAAAATCCATTATCTAACTTATTTAACAAAATTTCTCGAAAACTAATTAACAAAGTAAAAATTGTACAAAGGAACAGCCAAAGTGTTTTAGGTGAAGCAATTTTGTATGTAGACAAGCAACTTCATCACACGGGCCGTTGAAATTGGCGGTCGCGGGGGTAAATGGTCAATCTAACCTTTGTTGATCATATATTAAATATACTTGAATGGATTAAATTTGTATATTTTTTTTATGTATTCAGCTATACACCGTATCCCGCATATAGCAGAATAGGCAGAGGGAACTAAGTGTTAAGACACTCCTTTCCCCACGCATCGCCTATATTTTTTGAGATATTGGGTGATTATAGCGCAGTGGGAAAAAACAGCTTCTGACTGTAAGCCGATAGTTGTAGTTCGATCTCCAATGGAGAGAATGATTACATTTAATTTCATTATTTTCTCTGGTCTAGTAACAAAGCGTTGCTTTGAGTTAACTGAAAAAATGGGGAACTAAATGTCTTAACACGACGGTTCATTACGCCTACCCTGTTATGCGGGATACAGCGTGAAGATGAAATAAGAAATAAAATTCTCTACTAACAAATATTCACTTTCCAAACCCCAAATATTTGAAGTATATTTAGAATTTAACCCGCATAATGGTATCGTTTGCTCAAACATTTAGTATTCCACAGACGCTTGTGATGTAGTACTGTACGTCACCTTGCATTTTCAATAGTATTGCCCGTTTGAATTCTGCTCCAGATATATTTGTATTGAAAACAGGTTATTTTTAAGCAATTTTCTATACGCTACTATAAATATCTATTTATAGTGTCTTAAAAAAGGCACTATACAGAAAATTGTTTAAAAATAGCCTGCTGTCTATACGTACAGGGAATAGGAAGTAAGAAATCAATCATAAACACGTTTAATTGTTGTCATGAATACAGTGTAAATGTAAAAAAAATCAAATCACTGTAGTGCCAATAATTAACTAGTAAAATGACCAAATAAGGTAAAAAGTAAATCAAGCAACTGTAAACGCGATGGTTGTGGGTTGGATTCCCATTCGGGGAATAAATTATTTAATATTTTCTTTCCCTCATTCTGGTTACAAGAAAACCACCAGTCAATACGCCCCGAAGATTGGCTGAGAAGTGAAGAAAAGAGTGTCTTAACACTAGGTTCCTTCTGCCTACCCTGCTAATACATCGTAAAGCTATTTCAAAACATTACATTCAAAGATCACGTATTATGCACTGAGGCACGCCGTCTTGCCTTAGCCTTTTGAATTCTATTCCAGATATAGCTAGATTTGTATTGAAAGAAGGTTATTTTATACAATTTCGAGATGAAAATTGTTTTAAATATTTGAATTTTATGTTAAAAGCAGTAATCATATAATAAGCTTTGTTGTAAGCTTTATTTAAAACGAATTTTCGACCGCAACTTTGTTCACATGGACTTTAACGCATAAAATGAAAAATTCAGAATATTCTCACTCCCGAAGGAATTACGAACACTCTCTGACCTACAACTACATGTCAAATTTCTACTTTTTATGTCCAATAGTTTCGTGTGCGCGTTGTTTGTTAGTCACTTATGAAAGAGTTTTATAGATTTTGGAAGTGAAGTTTTTAAAGTGATTTCTATAAAATATTACTTTTTTCACCAGTTTTGGTTTGTAGTTATAATTAAAAACTTACACGAATGGGAATGTAACCCACGACCGTCACGTTTACAGACCGAGGGCCTCAATATATATAAGAAAACAACAATAAATGTTTTATTGTTGTTTTCTTATGTATATTTTAGTACAACAAAGAATATTATGAATTATTCATATTAAAAATTCTGTTTCATACTTCAATTTTACTTTCGACCTCATTATAATGAGCACGTACGACTGAATCCAGGTGAACGAAGCTGCCGATACTGAACTATCGTATCGGTAACCACTTCAAATTCAAAAGGCTCTTTTGTATTTTAAGAGTTAATTATATTATTTTATGAGAATGAAATATTTTTTATAGGTACATCTATAGTTTATATCAGGAAACGACAGAGAAAACCTAGTGTTAAGAAACTCATGCTTTTCATATTTTTGTTTGGCCAGAGTGGGGAAATGAAAATTATTTATTTATTTATTTACAATTCGTAGAATGGGTATTGAACTCACAAACATAGCGCTAGCAGCCATATGCAGGCATATATAACAATATATTAAACTTCTAATTAAAATTAGGCCAATTTGGGCGCAGGGGCACAGAGTGTGAATGTAAACACGACTGGTTGCGGGTTCGATCCCCACTTGAGAAAAATATATTTTTTATCACCTTCAGTGACAGAACTTAACGTTGCGCTTTGCTTCTTTACCAGAGCGAAGAAATGAAAATATACATGTAAAGCGCAGCGTTGAGTTCCGTCACTCAACACGCAATGCCTTCAGAATTTAGTGGAAAATGGGGAACGGAGTATCTTACTACAGGTTCCCTCTGCCTGCCCTGCTGTGTACAGCGTGAAGCTGATTTATTTTATTTTATTTATAATTTGTCAAGATATGACATAAGCTTTCTAACTACATGTCACAATTTATACAATTTGTTTATTTATAAAACAACGAAAACAATACTACAATTACACAATTTGTTTATTTAAAAAAAAAAGTCTTCCGTTATTGCAGAATATTAGAGAGTTCAAAATTTTTCATAAAGTAGATTAGGCAGTGTATGGGAGCCCGAGGAGACGATTGCAGTCCACATTATCAAAGTTGCACGCGACAATTTTTTTTATATTGACGCGGATTAATTAGTGATATTACGTTTTTGATTTTGATCTCATAAAATGTATTTGTTGAACACTTGTACAGGATAGTAAAGACCAACACTAAGCTCAACTGACAACAACTGTTCTGAACAACTTTAACGATGGAAATAATAAATTCAAAATAAATTTACGGTACGGGTGTTCTCGGTGTGTTGAAAATAAAAAAAAAGAAAAAGAAACATTGCGTAGTGGACAAGGACTGTAAACACGATATATGTTGGTTTGATGCCTATTTAATCATATTTAATTTCCCCATTCCGATGAAGACAAAGCCCAGCGTTCAGTCTTACCATTCATTTTGTCGAAATCGGGCAGATTGTAACGTAGTGTTTTAACACTTAGTTGTCCTTGTGTACTCTGCTGTAAAGAAAAAAGCATGAAACTGAAAAAGAACTATTTTACTTTTGACCTCATTATAAAAACCGCGCATCATTGAATAAGGTCATCAATTATACCGTATCGGTAACTACTTCAAATACGAAAGCCTCTTTTATATGTTAAGTGTACTTGGGCTAAGTGTGAGTTACTAAGAAAATATATAGGTTACTTTTTTCATTTTAAGTACTTTCAATTTTTTTTGTATCAATGCAATGATGATTTAAAATTTGTGTAAAATATAATGAATGTTTTTTAACTATTCAGGTTTTTTAGCTCACCTTTTATCCATAGCGGGTAGCCGGGGAGAATGTAGCGCCACACGCTACGGCCTTTGCATACTGGTTTCGCCTCATCCCCACCAGGGGTTTTATCTTTTTAAGTGACTTTCTCTCAGTAACATAGATACTGTGTCTTCAAAAGTCATGCTCATGCATTCTCCTCCTGCTCTCTGTGACCTCCCGTATCTGCCATTCCACATGTCTCTTCTTATACATATGTATTTACCAAGTTCTATTATCCTTTAGACAAGAATAATGAAAAAGTAAAAAAAGTAAGAAAACAAAGTGACTTACAAATAACGGTATTTTTTCCTATATTACCTCCATAATAAATAACATAAAAAGCAGCGTTGATTTACGTCACTCAAAGTCCAAACACTAGGGTCACAAAAATGACCAAAAGTCTTAACATTAGGGTCCCCTTGCCTGTTTTGTGAGAAAACGCGTTAAGCAAAAAATAATAACATGTTATCTTTACAAAATCCCTTCATGCATACGCTGAGTTCCATCTCATTCTACCAACACATTTCTTCGTAGCTGGCATTTTATGTATGCCTTAAACAACGCTATTGGCAGCTTATTTTGAGTGTAAATTCTCAAAAATCTTTCCGCTTTTCCGAGATGAATGCTGTGAACGTGTGCTTTTAGTTTCTGAGTTATGGCCTCTTATTTATATATAAATAGAAACGTCTATTCGTCAGATTGTAATACGGGAATTGTTTGGTGCTATTTGAGAGTATTTGCACATTTGGAGTTGAAAATGTATTTGAAATGTGTAACAAATTGAGGAGGCCAGTCATAGTAGTCGTGGGTTCGTCAAATATATAATATTATCATTTACTCGCTCTGGTAGATTCGGCCTTGACCTCCGCCACTCAACACGTATAACCTCAAAAATTTCCAGCATCAAATTAGTTCTTAAAAGTATACAAGTAAAAAAGTATTATGTAAAATTCCCCAATGGGAATCGAACTCACAGCCACATTGTTTCCATCTTTCTTTAATCGATTTGTAGGTAAGGCAGACAGTTTCTCTCTTAATTTTCACCTAGTTATTTTTATTTATTTTATTTCCGTTTTCCATTCATTTTAGTGAGTGATCACCACCGCTGACCTAAGACATCGTCCCACAGCGCCGTGATATCTTCAATATTATTTCAACATTTCATACAAAATCCAGAATGCTATTATAATATCCTAAAAAATACCATATTCAATAAATTTCCCAAAAAAGGAGCTAACAGTAAAAAAAGAATACTTAAAACTTTATATGAAACACGAAAAAAAGTTCGTTTACATTTATCACAATGTCAAAAAAAATATTCCATACAAAATTCAAAAGTCTTTTTCAATAAACGGGGCTACCATCAAAGCTTTGTGGGAAGTTTACGGAATCTGCATTTTGGGTTACAACTTTGAATACGAGGTATACATATTTTGCTAAATTTAAAAATTCATTGCGATGAAATATATATTTTTTTGCTTGAATTATTTAAATAAATGTCGTCGTTTAACTGTAACGCGATGGTTCTGGGTTTGATTGCCACTCGGGGAAATGAGTCAATTTCATTTCCTTGCTCTGGTAACATAGCGCGGCATTGAGTTCCACCAGTCAACGCGTAATGTCTCCAAAATTGAGCTAGGGCTCTTCTACCTACTGTAGCAAGCATGTGGGATACAGCATGAAGCTATAAAAAAAATCTCCTCTGTACAATCTGATCTCCATTTTATTTTTATTTGACATTATTGAATATATAAAGAATAAACACCCATCTTTTGCTTCCACGAGTGGGAATCGAATCTGCAGCTGTCATAAATAGATATATTTTCTAAACACATTATTTACATCACGTTACAACTATTTAGTCTATTTTGTAAAATTATTAATGTCTTATGTCATTTTAATAGCTGGATTTGAATTGTAAAGAGAGTAGCGGAAGAGAACGCCGCGCTTTTATAGACCTATATAGCTTTTTTTCTACATACATATAACCGTAATGAAAAAGTAAAAAAAAATGAGTTTTATACTTTTTCATTACGGTTCAGGATTGTTATTTTTGAAATATCCCAGACTTATTTATTCAGAAATCCAAATCAACATTGTAACTACGGATATGTATGCAGATAAAAATCGTATTAAATAAACGGCGCACCGTATCTACCGTCTCTCATATTCATAGAAGTAATTTCGTATGCTATAAGATAAAGTGTTCTATCTCAGGAACTATGATAATCAAAGTTTCATAATAAATGTACTTGACTTCATATTTATTATAATCTATTTGCAGAAAAAAAATATTTATTTTAGTTTTTTCTTTAATTTTAGCATACCGTAACGGCACAGTTTTTGACTGTAAACGCGACGGTTGTAGGTTTGATTTCCACTTGAGGTAAAGAATTACAGATTGAAAATAAATACAGTTCATGAGTAATTAAAACCACATATTTTTTTGAGGAACGGAGTGTCTTAACATTAGGTTCCCGCTGCCTACACTGCTATCACGCACAGGATACAGCGTGAAGCTGATTTTGATTTTTTTAAAATATAACTATAAATTTAGTTCCATAATTAGATTTTATGTACACATACATACATACATATATACATTCACTATCAGAATATTAAAGTTAATATAAACTAACCAATACTCCCTAGGTCACCTAAACCAATTTACCCAGTATTAGGTACCAATGGGAATGCCAAATGAAGCAATGTAATTACCTATATGTGAAACAGAATTGTGTATAAATGATAGATTTTACTTAATTGTATTAGTGTTGAAGTAGTTTCACGCTTTATCCCTCATTTCAGGAGACGCAGGGTTCACACTAGGTTCCCTCTACCTATGAAAAATTGTGAATCAATGTCTTTGCGGCGTAAAATAGTTTTCTTATATTTTTAATGTTCAACTAAATATGATGATTATAAAATAATGAATGACATGAAATGAAATCGTTTAATTTAACATAAGTTTTTCCTAAATAAATATCTCTATATGAATCTGAATAGATATCTTCATAATTAATAAATGAAACAAAATTGCGTGGACGCAGGAGTATGAAAATTGGCACACTTATAGTTTAAATAGAGGAAGAGAACGCAGACAGCCTTTTTCATATAACAGTGACAGCCGAAAAAAACAAACAGACAGATTGAATAGAATAGAAAAATTCTTTAAACAAAAAAAAAAGACTGGGTAGATCAATCCAGAATTTATCGTAGTTCCGATATCAAATATCAGGGCAGGTTGCCCGCCCATCGAATATTTTCTGCACAGTTTACTTTTGTTGAAAAAGATGAAAAAAAATCGATAGGTATGTAGGTA
Source organism: Heliconius himera (assembly GCA_021202915.1). Lineage (NCBI taxonomy): Eukaryota > Metazoa > Arthropoda > Insecta > Lepidoptera > Nymphalidae > Heliconius > Heliconius himera. The sequence continues at coordinate 165,116 of JAJHJA010000493.1, forward strand.
TACGCAAGCGTATGCAAACCGTGAAGTAACGAAATTCAAATAGCAACTATTCAAGTTATTCGTGAACTATAAAAATAGGAGAGGGTATTTTGTGATTTATTGTTTTTGAGTGTAAAAATTGTAAGATTAAGCCAAGTAGCTTTAGCTGCAACGAATAGTGAATTGCGGCGTTGAATTACACTACTTTACAATGCAATTAAGACATTGTTGTTGGTCTGAGACAATAGAATATTTTATGTAATCACAGCTTGGACTGCCTCTAAGTAGGAATTATACCACATTCTAATAAAAAAGATTTGCTTGATATGATTTTAGTTCTTGAGAATTTTATAAACAAACGTACAAGCAAACAGACTAACATACATACATTTGCTTATTAAATTTAACAAACGTGCTTTGAAGTCTAAATAATCTATTTATTATCTAATACTTTAGTAAATAATCTATTATACTCAAATATTTTCTAATTCTAACAATATCATAAACACACATGTCAATCTAATGACCTCCTATCTTCAATAGTCGGTAAGTAAAAATATATCCAGTATTTCCGTAATTCCGGAAGAACATGTCGGAATACAATGGAATGATAGTATGTAAAGATTTTTTTATATTCGAAACTAACGAATGAACCTAAAAAAAACATTTTCCTTTTTTAGGCTTTCAAAATACGTAGCAATCATTCGCCGGTATACATTTCTTCTTAAAAGTTGATTGGTTTTCATTGATTCGTCAAAACAGATATCGCCATACTGATTTAAAAATAATTATGTTATTTATTATTGAGGCCGTCGTGTCAAATCATCACAGTGTCTGACTATAGACGCGACGTCAGCGGGTTTGATTCCCAATCGGGAATATGAATAATTTCAACACCACAGTGTTACTAGGGCGAAGAATTGTGGTGTTAATTTCCGACACTTTACACGCGTATTAACATTTGGTTCCCTATGTCGACATCAAAACAGTATGAAGCTAAAAAAAATGAGAAATTTTTTTCGACACCATCCCGTGGTTGTGGGTTCGAATTTCAGTACTATTTGTACGTGTATTTAAGTACATGTTCCACCTAGCATCAAGCATGGCAATGATCAGATCAGGGAGTTGGACATAATTCATTTCCACAAATGGTTATCGAACCCACAATCGCCGCGTTTACAGATGCCACGATTCCCTCTTGAAAAAAATATATAGCCATAACAAAACAAAAACATCTAGTCCAGTGCTCTTCCATCAAACCGGTTTGAATGGTTGAAATTTAAATTTTACACGCGTCATAGTGCCGGATACGTCGCGAAATGGAAATGCCTTTCCGAACTGAATTCGATCACTGTTTCATGTTAAACAAACTGTGGGTATCTTTTTTTATCTTTTTATCAATGATCCTGAGCTTCTTGACAGGCGCAGACTAGAAATATATATATATATATATATATATATATATATATATATATATATATATATATATATATATATATATATATATATATATATATATATATATATTAACTTCTCACTATAACCCACAAATGGCAGTGATAACTTAGTGTTAAGACGGAATGTCTTCCCCATTTACCGCCAAATTTTCTATAGAAACTTACATATAGAATAGTGGAAGTCAACGTCGCACTTCTTATTGTTACTAAGGCGAAGGAAAAAAAATCATTCCCTCGAGTGGGAATTGAATTCAAAGTCATCGAGCTTATAGTCAAACGCTGGTCCAACATGGCCACGATGAAGTCATAAATATATTATAAATTATAACAATTATTTTAGAAGTAAACTCTAGGAACGTAGTAAAGTCCTAATGTTTTAATTAGAGCTGGGTGTATTGTAGCACCAAATAAAATACGTTCGGGACTAATCTCAAACACTAGTGTAGAACGAAGATATAGACACACTAGAACTTATGAGGCCAGTCGTGGCATAAATGTGTGACTGCAATCACGACGTTGTGGATTCGATTTTCTGTCGGAAGAATGACTTATTTTATATTTTCGTTTCTTCGCTATGATAATAAGACAAAGCGTAGCGTTGAGTTCCGCTACTCATCACGCAGTGTCTCCAAAATTCGGCTGAAAGGGAAAGAGAGTGTCTTAATGGGAATCGAGTTCTCTCTAGTTTCTCAAGTTTCATCACTCTACGAGTACATGCAATATCTTCAGAACTTGGCGGAAACTGGGGAACGGAGTGTTTTAAGAGTTACGTTACCAGGTTCCCTCTGTATACAATGTTTTGTGCTGGATACAGCGCGTAGCTAAAAAACAGAACTTTTGATTTAATTGTAGTTTATCTATGAAAAGTAGTGGATTCTGTACTTTTCGGTGTCAAATATTTGTTAATATTTGGTGTATATTGTGAAAACTCCTTTTTCGTACATAAGATTAGGCTCATAAAATTTTATGTAAAGACACTCCGTTCCTTACTTTTGCAATATTGCACAATGTCACGCTTCGTCTTGGTAACAGAACTAAGAAATAAAAATAATTCCCCCAAGTGGGAGTCAAACTCATGATCGTCGCTTCTACAGTCAAACGCTTTTTCGCCATATCCAGTAAATATTCATCTCTGATAAAGTCACAAAGTAAAAACGTTAAGCCATCGGCGATTTAATTTAAATTTTTAATTAAAACTGTCTCCAATTCCACCATGTTTAATTAAGGAAAGCAATATGTCTATTACACTCGTATAGACTTTAAGAAAAAGGTTTGTTAGTGGCTAAACACTGTATTTTTCATTCTTTTTTCTATTCTATTCTAGCTTCACCCTGTACCCCTAGTGGGGTAGTCAGAGAGAATGGAACGCCAAACGCTACGTCTCTGTATACGTCTTTTGCGTCATCCACTGTCATCAACCTCTTCATACATGCTTCTTACGTGACCCTCCTACAATATCTCAAATAGTGTAATTCGAAGGTCGACCCCTACCTCTCTTGCCGCTCACTTTTCTGTCATAAATCTTTTTTGCCATTCTTTCATCACTCAGTCGTTCGACTAGCCCAAACCAACCTGCCAGTGACTAATACTCTGTATCTCACTTCATGGTAGATTCAATCAGATAAGCTGACTCTTACGAAGAGATCGCATCTCCACAACATTAATCTTTCTTTCAATTTTCTTCTGTAATACCCACGTTTCGTTGCCGTATAACAGCGTCGGTATAAACACTGCATTGTGTACGGTCAAACGTGACGCTGTTCTGACATTTCGCAGTCCCATCAATTAACCCTGTTACCGGCAGCAATACGTCTGCATCCGTTCGCATGCATTCCGCATCCATCTCGTATCTTCCAGATGGAATAACATACTTTCTTACAGAGGCTACTGAACATACTGTCGAAATATACCACCTTATTCACTTGTTCTAATATCGTACCATTTACACTTATCTTATATTCCGTGCTTTGTTCAATTGTTTCAATCCGTTCTTTGTTTCTTAATATTTAATCGCTTTATAGTGTGTTGAGACGAAGCGCTGCGTTGAGTTCCGCCACTTAACACGCATTGTCCCAAAAATTGGGCGGAAATTGGTGAACGGAGTATCTTAACACAAGGCCTATTTGCATGCCCTGCTAAATATCATGGTGAAGCTGAAAAAAAAATGATATTTGGCAGTGTACGGCATAGGTAGGGGTAAGGTCCTTGGGGAGTGTAGAGGAAGACTGATATACCTACGAGAACGGGAAAAAAGGCAAAAAATAGGGTATTTCTTCTCTTTATTTTTCTTTTTAACGATAGGTTTTTTATTTACATTAATTCTAATTATCAAAATACATTCCCTCCACGAAACTAAAACTAACTCGGCGACTAGGGAAATTAAACAACCTCGTTTAGTCAAAATTAATTAAATACAATGGACAATTTTAACTACTTATTACAATGCAAGCGCATTCAAGTTAAGTTTTGATACTAGGTAATACTATAATACTACTACTTCTATAGTTGGCTTTAGTAAATTTTCCTTTTGAATAAATTTTTTATCTTGGTAGAATTTCCGCATTTTGGTTTCTTACCCTATTTTGGTGGATTGATGCGCAGTGGGACAGTGTATTAATGAAAATACGATGATTGATTCGAATCACATTCGGGGACATATATTAAAATTATTTTCATTTCCCCACTCTGAGTGTTCCCCACTCTGCCGAACTTTCGAGGCATTAAACGTCGAGTCGCGGAACTCAACGCCGCATTTTGCTTTACCACAATAAGCAAACGAAAATTTTCCTTAATATGGTACATACAACAAGACATCCAATACATACAACTACCATACATATAATAAGATTATCAACATGTTCTTGCATATTGCAATCGCAGTCTCCCTACAATTTGTGTTTATTCTCCATACAATATATGCATATTAGCGGTTCCTACTGGATGCAGTGTGTAATTGAGTTCTCGACCGCATGCTTTGTCGCCAGATTCCGCTTTTAATAGAAGATGGGTGCTAGTTGGTAATTCATAAGAGGTAGCGGATAGTCGATTTTAAATAAGATAAAGAAAACGTAAATAGTTGAAACGTTATATTTATTACATAAGGCCATTTGGCCAAGGCAACGCAACATCAAGGCCATTGTGGCTCATCTGACTGTAAACGCTACGATTGTTGCTTCGATTCCCACTCAGGGAATTTATAATAATTATTTTGTTGCTGTGATATGAGCTTTCAGAGTTGCGCCGCTCAAAACGTAAGGTCTTGAAAATTGAGCGATGCGTTTCTACAGGAATAGAGTCTTAACATTAGATTCGTAAGATAAACATCGTGAAGATAGCTAATTATTAAAGTCACATATAAAACTTGCTGCACAATTTTACTAGCTTACCAAGATTCTTCTAACGAGTGGGAAACGAAGCGTCCTAACACTAGGTTCTCTGGCTATATACGGGAAACAGCGTGAAGCTAAAAATAAATAAATCACCTCCTATATTACTCGAGACTATCGTGACGCAGCGGTATAAAGTGTGGTTGCAAATGCTTTGATTGTCTGTTTGATTCTAACTCAGAAGCATTTTTATATTTATATATATTTTATTTCCCTGCTCCAATAAACAAAGCGCAATATTGGGTTCCACTACTCAACATACAGTGTCTCCAAAGTTAGTATAAAGTCAGGAAAAGCAATGCCTTAATATTAGATTCCCTCTGCTTACACTGCTACGAGAGTGAAATATATTTGTCATATCTCATATGACTTGCACCGCTCAATCCTAGTTCAAAGTTCCACAGATTTTAGTCGTGTTGAAGGAAACTTAGCGCGAAGTTGTCTTAGCTGGCTCACGGTTATTATTACACTTCCGTCAGTGTTTCCTACTAACTTGCTGGAGTGAGCCACGCTATTAGAAGAAACTTGGTAAATGAGCATGTAAAATTGTATAGCTTGTTTTATATGTGATGTTGTAATCATTTGATTAATCCGGTACCTAGTGTTAAAACCTAGTGTTAAAACACTCCGTGCGTGGGAACACACCGCTCACTTTTCAAGACATTTTCTAGACGCAGCGCTTTCTATTCTTGTGCGAGATAATGACAGTCATTAATTTCCCCCAATGAGAACCGAACCCACAATATTTGCGCTTAGAGTCAGACGCTGTGATACGAGGGATTTACCGAAACCAAATTCTTGGATTTTGTGATGGCAAAGAGAAAGGAGTGATATATCACTCAACATATGCTTTACGTAAATTGTAATATGTTGAATAAAGAAATCTCAATTTTAAATAATATTCAGTTTCAAACACCATCATCGACGGAGGCCGTCGTGGGTTCAAAAGTAGGTACGTGAAAAACATACATTAGGTTCCTTCTACCTACTGCTATATACGGGATAGAGCATGTAAAAAAGAGGAAGAAAAATCTTATAATAACAAATTTATATTTCAAGCTCAACCCAGTACAATAACTATATACAGAAAACTAATATATACTTTAAAATTTTCACTAAGCAGTAATAAAAATTCAAATTGGCACAAATTCTTTAAGAATGTATATATTGAAGTAGGAGACATTTTTAACTTTTTAAGTGCTTATTTCTGAATAAATGATTGAATTTAAACATATTTCGAGCGTGAAAACTTACATTTCTCACCGTAATGCACACAAACCTTGTTACCAAGAAAGAATTCGGTTCGCCAAGTCTCAACTAGGTAGTTTTTTATACGATTATATATATTTATACACATATTTCTTTGAATAATTTGCTGCTGTATAAATGCAATGGTCGTGTTCGCTTACCAAATAATGTGAAATGAATTATTACCGTTTACCTCGCTCTGGTAACAAGACAACGCGCGGCGTTTACTTCCGAACCTCAACATAAATGTTTGGAAATTGAGTAGAAAATGGCGACGGGAGTGACTTAAGTATATAACATTGGAAGTGTGTAATAAAATCTAAGTAACTAATTTTCATACAATTCTAATAATTGTATTCTTCTTGAAATTTGGCAGGAAGCTTAGGTGACAATATAATAATATGGTCATCATTGAGCTGGCCTGATTATATCTCCTTTTTGAAGTTGGTTAAAATTTTAGTTATTGATATTTGTTTTAACATCTTCATCAGAGGTCTATGTAATAGCTTCATCGTTATTCAGAAAATTTTAGGATTCCGTACCTTTTAAGGAAAAAAGGAGCCCTTATAAGATCACTTCGTTTTCCATTCTTCATTTATGGTTAATTTCTAAAAAATAATAACCTTAAAAGTTTGTGTTAAAACCGCTAATTCACGTGAGGTATCAGATAAAAGGGCTCTGGCTAAGCTAAGCCTGAATTTCAGAAAAAGCTCGAGACCTCCAATTAACCTCGGTGGGCGAGCCTGACTCGCACTCGATAACGCTGTGCATAAAGCATCATTTTCTGAATCGTGCCGGTAAGATTTTTGGCTAAAGAATGATATTCAAAACGTCTTAGTTATATGACTGTTGATAAATTAAATATTTTAATGCGCTATTGTTCTGAGTACAAACAATAAAGTAAACAAAACTGAATTGTTAGTGAAGGTTACCTTCATAAATTATAACAGTTAAGCTTAAGTCGTAATTTCAACACAGAGATAACGAACGACTTGATCTTCAAAGAAATATCAAATAGATACATAGATTCTTCGGTTCGTTCGTTCGTTTGAAATAAATCTATATAAAAATGTCTAAAAACATCCTTTTTACGTGTACTCTGTAATAACTACATATTTACCAATTGTACATTTAGCCAATAATATAAGTATGTAACTAATTTAAAAATTGTACAGGAGTTAATATGCAATCATTTTACAAAGAATATCATAAGTCCTTACCCAAATCAATAATTAAACATTTAAGGCCGCTTCTGAAGCAGTAAATTTGAATTTGTTCACTGACTTCGGCACATTTAACAGAGTTTTAAAATTATGATAAGACGGACATAACACAGGTTAAAAGACGGTAGTGTTACAAAAATATACACTTATAATAAATAATTAGCTTTATGTATCAATTAAAATTAAAATCGGAGGCCAGTCGTGGCGCAGGGGCATTGAGTATGACTGTAAAACCGACCGGGACGAGTGGGGAACGGAGTGTCTTAACACTAGGTTCCCTCTGCCTACCCTGCTGTGTGCGGGATACAGCGTGAAGCTAATTTAATTTTAATTTTTAGTAAAACCGACTGATTGTGCGTTCGATCCCCACTCGAGGAGATGAATTATTTACTTAAATTTATATTTCCATTTCTTCGCTTTGGTGTCGAGGACAAGCGCGGCGTTGAGTTCTGCCACTCAACACGCAATGCCCCCAGAATTCGGCAGAAAGTGGGGAACGGAGTGTCTTAACAATAGGTTCCCTCTGGGTAGGCAGAGGGAACCTAGTGTTAAGCACCAGTGCAGTGTGTGGGATACAGCGTGAAGCTGATTTATTTATTTTTTTAAATTAAAATTAAAAAAAAAGAAATTACGGTAATGTAGTAAAAAAATCATATTTGAAGATTACAGATTAAAGTAATAAAAAATCGTATTAGACGTCATTATAGTTGTCAGTTACTTCTGTTTATTAAATAAATAATCATGCAGTTCAAGTGGGCGAAGTCGCGGGCGGGCCGCTAGTAGGAAATAATATGAAACAAATTTAACGTGCCTATAAAATCTGAGATTTCCCTGGGTTTCCATCATTAGATTCTGACTTGGTGGCAATGGGACCAAAGGAAAAGTATGCTCTTTGAAATAAAAAAAGGATTTATGAAATGACAATTGAAAACAAATGACGAAAAAATCGACAGACATAAAAAAATAGTTAACGACTATTAAACCTCTTACTTTTTGAAAAGAAAAGTTGGTTAAAAGTAAAAATACTTAGAAATATACAAAAACTTGTGCTTGCTGTAAAATATCGACACTCCACTCGCAAAGTGTTTTAAAGATGTTCATACATTATGTATGACGCCACACGTGTTGAATTTCATTTTCGATTTTTATTCTTTATTTAGAGATAAGGACAGTAAGATTTTTATATTTATTTTGTGTTTTAAAGTTATTTGTGTGTAACGAAAAATGTTTAATTAAAATATGAAAAAATTGAAATTTAGCTCCAATGTATATCGTGCATATAGCAGGGTGGGCAGAGTGAACCTAACCTTAAGATAGTAAGTAGCTCCATTTACTTTTTATTACATTAGACCATAGAGCTTAGAGGTGGTCTGCATATGAAAAAAACAAAACAATATTGTTTACTTTCCACCTATTTGAAACATAATTTATACATTTTATATCTTAATAAAGCCTCTCAAAAACTTCTAATTCCAATATATATTTTAGTTCTACGCTATATGCAAGCAGAGCAGGAGAGAGATAAAATTGAGCGCCGTACTTTACTTAAACTTATCATTATTTTTAATCAGATGCTTTACCTACTCGTACATTGAAAATGAAAGCTTTAATTAATAATAATTTAATGACCTGCACAATCACACACCAAATGCGCCAAAACGACCAACTTATATTAGAACTAGTCTACAACAAATCAAATGAAATTTCACTTTTGTGTCCCGAAATATGAAACAAACATCCCAAAGTTGTTGAATTTATTACAACTAATTATACAATTGTTACTATATCGCTAATTATACTGTAGTAACTAACGTAAATATTATCATAAATGTATGGCGAAAGTTTAAAAGTTTAACACTTCGATAGTAATTAGCGTGAAATTCGGTGAGAACGAAACGTGTGATATGAAGTCGTTATAGCTTATGTTTTGGTGTACACGAGCGGCGCGCGACTTCGCCCGCTTACCACTTAGAATTAAGTTAGTATTAAGTGGAAAACGAAGTTTCTTAACACTAGATTTCCTCTGCCTACCCTACTTTGTGCGGGATACAGCTTGAAGCTGAAAAAAAAGGGTATATATATATATATTTTATATTTATTTATTTCTTAAGACTTAAGACTGAGGCCGGTCGTGGCGCAGCGGCACGAGGTGTGACTGCAAAATCGACTGGTTGTGGGTTCGATCCCCACTCGAGGAGATAAAATATTTACTTAAATTTATATTTCCATTTCTTCGCTCTGGTGTCGAGGTTAAGCGCGGCGTTGAGTTCTGCCACTCAACACGCAATGCCTCCAGAATTCGGCAGAAAGTGGGGAACGGAGTGTCTTAACACTAGGTTCCCTCTGCCTACCCTGCTGTGTGCGGGATACAGCGTGAAGCTAATTTAATTTAATTTAATTTTTTAATTTATTTCTTAAATTTCTTCTTGTGACTCATTTATAAGAGATATATATGGTGTCACAGACTTTTGTTATGATATATTTGACTATTTCTGCAGCGCACGCGGTTAAAATAATTCAATGGCGTTCATAATCATTGTTATTACGTTATTTATGACTATCTAAGAATTACACTGTGATGTTATGTACCAGTCCAGATGAATATAGCTTTTATACAAAACAAAAAAAAGCTAATCCGACCAGTACTTCCAGAAATCTTAGCGCTTAAGCGCTAAGATTTCTGCGGATAATAAAGCGGAAGAGTTTGTTTGTTTCTTTGCTTAAGCAAAGAAACAAACAAACTCTTCCGCTTTATTATATTAGTATACTCTTCCGTTACTAAGTGACCGACTACTGCTCTTAGAAAATTTACATTTGACATGGAGATAGGTGGAAGCACTTACAGAAGATAAACATATTCTACACAAATAAATTCGGTTACTTCGGTAAATTAGAAAGTAGGACAGAAAGACAAAGAACAGCCGAAATTTGGTATAATGGTTTCTTGGAGGGAGTACTCCCCTCTAAGCAGAGGGGATTTCCCGATTGTACTCTTTGTAGTTCACTCAAAAAAATCATATTCTATAATAAATATATAAAAAAATAAATGAATCTGTATTTAATTATCCTTTAATAAAGCAGGTCAACCGGTGTTCGTTTTATTAATGAAATCCAAAAATTACATTATAAATTTTATATCCGTATGTATATTATATTACAGAACGTTTAAGTACAATAGCACTTTTCGTATACTATGATGTATGATCCACAGGAAATTAATGTCTTCAAAGAAAAAACCATATATCTTCTTTTAAACAGTCATCCTGCGCTGAATTTATGAGGTGTTTAACCAAACTTGGATACAGCTGTGTCATCATTTTAGTAGTGGGTTCGAATCTTCATACAAAATCATGTTTAATTTTATTTAATCTGATCGTCGAAATAAATAATTTTCTTTATCTAATATACTATCGTGTATATTTCTTAGCTTCAATCAATTAAATAATACATAGCAGGTGCATGTAGGTAAACCGATTAGGGTATTTCTGTTCCCCACTTTCCACCAAGTTATTGAGGCTATGCGTGTTGATTGGCGGACCTCAATGCCACGCTTTGCCTCGTTACCAGATCGTTAAGATTAAAATATTAAATATTTAATCCTCCCGAGTGTCCCTGCACCACAAAACCTCTGAGATTTAAATCGTACAGATTATACGAGTAGGCAGAGAAAACTTAGAGTGATGGCACTCCGTTTTTATGTATACAATCAATTAAAAATACATTTTTTCCGTATTCGAACCTCATATCACTTACATCTTACTATGCCAGTAATCAAACAATAATTATAATATTATATCGATATTACACAGAACTAACGCCCCAGTTATCCCATATTGCTGACACCGGTTCTAAGCGCGAGCTCGACTTTAGATAACGATTTGTAAATACGCTCCTCCTTCCACAGAAGGCGGACGTAAGCTGAAATATTTTGTACAATCAGCTACAATGTTTTATATTGATATATAATATTAGATAAGATTTTACATTTTGTTTTGTTTTTGAAATGTGGTATGCTAGTGCTATCTAAAGTTTACGTGTTTCTCACAGTAAACGTATTAATGGTTTTTATTCTTCCTTTATTAGTTTTAAGCTGTAACCCGTACATAGCGGAGAACCTGGGAACCTAGTGTTAAAATACTCTGTTCACATTAAGATACTTCCTTTCTTCATTTTCCGCCGAATTCTGGACGCATTGCGTGTTGAGTGGCGAAAATTAACGCCATGCTTTGCCTCGTTACTAGAGCGAGGAAATGAAAATTAACATTAAGTTGCCGGGTTCCTTTTACCTACTACGCTATGTGCCGAATACAGAATGAAACTAAAATAATGTATAATAACAATGTAAGGTAGAGAGACAACACCAATAGAAATGGCAATGTGTCCATCCAAATTGCAATATAAATATATAGAATGTACGAAACGGTGTTTTGCTTAGTATTTTTGTCTATTCCAGCTAAAACCTCAACCGACGACTCGACAGTCCGCCATACATTGGACTTCACGGTGACACGGACGGAGTTGGGAGGCGAGTTGATGTGCAACGTATCATCGGTAGCGCTGGACAAACCTATATTGAAACGGGTGAAACTAGATGTTAAAGGTTAGTAGTATATTCAATTTTTAACCTACAATGTAAAAAAGTGTTATAAGTTTCACACATATGTGTGTGTCTGTATGTCTGACTGTCCCATCGTAATTTAGAACCGGATGAAGGTTAGTGGTAAAATTTTAACTCCCGAAGCAGAACGAGGCATATTATAACTTTGATGCGTCTCTTTATGTGTATAGCCGTATGTCTGTCTGTGGCATCGTAGCTTCCATAGGGATTAACCGAATTTAATCTATGATTCAAACATGTGTAGAAGTGTCTTAATGGGAACGAAATATTTTAACACTAGGTTCCTAGGTTCCCTCTGTTTACCCTAGTATGTGTGTGATACAGCATTTAAATAAAAAAAAAGTAAAACTTAATCACAAACTTCTATAACTAATATTGGTTATAGATTGATGTATTATTAGATTGATCTAGTTTATCGTGAAGCGAAATTACATTACGAACGAATTTAGGCATTAAACAAACAATCTGTAACGGATTAACTGAATTTTGAAGCTAGTTAACCTAAATTGTGTATTCATGTTAACTACTAAATATTTTAAATGTTTTAGTACAGAGAGAAAGGTGTGAATGTGAGAACGATGATTTATATATAAAATAATTAATATATCTCGGATCAAAATTCTATTTTTCACTATTTAAAATGCAATGTCTCCTAATAAGGAGAATATCGTTATACTAGGTTCTCTTTTTTCATACCATACTAGAGGGCGCGCGCGGCTTCGCCCGCTTATTAGGAGTGAATTCTAAAAAAACCACGAAACACGTGTTCAATAAAATATTTTTAACAGTCTGAATTTAAATTTTTATAAAAATCGGTGGCAATTTAAAGATTTTTCCATATAAACTTTCAACCCCTTATTTGAACCCTTAGGAGGTGAATTCTTAAAAACCATGAAACACGTGTTCTATGAAATATTTTTAAGAGTCTGAATTTCAAATTTTATGAAAATCGGTATAGATAAAAAAAAATCCATACAAACTTTCAATCCCTATTTCATCCCTTTAGGGTTAATATTTTTAAAATTCCCTTCTTAGTGGATGTCCAGAATATGAAAATAAACATCTGCCCAAGTTTCACGTTTCTACCATCAGCGGTTACGGCTCTGCGCGCGTCTTACCTCAGTCAGTCAGCACAAGTCCTTTTTTATATATATAGATTATACGCAAGAAGTGCTTAATGAAATAAAACTTTTTTTTCGCTCATTATTCCACTTAAAACAGTGTAGGCAGAAGCAACTATGTGTTAAGACACTTTTCCGCACTATCCCCCCTATTGTTGGAACATTTTGGTTGTGTGACGGAACTAAACTCCGCATTGCATTTAATTTTGGTAGCTTTGTGTTCATTCGACGATTCAAAAATGCTTGTATTACAACTGTATGGACCACTGGAAAGCTTCCAGTGAACAAACAAAGATAGAGACAACAAGTATTCGATTAAAATAGAATTCGTTCCCATAACTATTTATTATGTAAAATGCTTAAAAATAGTTTTATTTATACTTATTTAGAAAACGTATAAAAATTTGAACGCAGCGGGACTCGAACCCGCGCCGCGCCGTTCGAGTCCCGCTGCTTTCAAATTTTTATACGTTTTCTAAATAAGTATTTTTCTTTCCTAAGTGTGGAATAACACTTTAAAAATGTTTAAAAAAGTTTTATTTATATATTTATTTCTTCTATCTGGTAACAGGACTTGTCCTCTTGACTCCATTAGGCGGTGAGGAGCGTAATGTTTTAACACTAGGTTCCCTCTGCCGTATCGTAAGATTATTAGGTTTACGTTTTAATTTCAACCAATAAAAAAATATTTCATCACTACATACAACGTTTAAAATGTATTACGAAAAAGACCAAAAAAATTGGTTAAAACAGAAAATTAACAGAATAATCTCTCATAAAATCATTAAAACTTTGCATTTTCTTAAATATCCAAGCCCAGTGACATTTCGCGTTGCTCCCAAGTTTAATTTCGTGGAGAAATAAATTTCCATTAGTAACGTTTCTTGATACCAACATTATTAATGATAGTAATTATACGAGATAAGGAAAGGAATGGCTAAGTAATTTTTTTTGGCAATCAAATCGCTTGAGTTTCTATTCGTTTATGCCAAGATGCTTTTTTGTGTATTTTTTTGAGGATTTTAATATGACTAGCTTTCACTCGCGGCTTTCCGCGTGGTCTTGTGATAATGACTAAGAAATTCGTAAGACCATCTATGTAAATGCATACTAAGTAAGCAAAGTAACTTTGACCATCGGTACAGTGGATTAAAAGAAAATAGTTTAACGTGACGTGATGTGACTGATAAATTTACTATGTGACAGAAAAAAAAAATCGAACCAATAGTTCGTGAGCTTAGCGCTTTCACTTAAACGTACTCTTTAGCTTTATAATATTAGCAGGTGCAGATTTTGTAAAAACATATTAATTTTCATCAATGATTCCGCCCCTTTAACATGAAAATTGGGCGTTGTGAGCCTTAACACTAGGTTCCATCTGCCTTCCCTGCTACGTGCAAATTCAAATTCAAATAATTTTATTCAAAATAAGAAGGTACAAACTTCATTTTTAGAATGTCAAATAATTTACCACCAGTTCACTAAAGTTAATGCCTCAGACCTGAAAAAAAACCGGCGCAAGAAACTCAGCGGGACCTATTTTTTTAAATAAATTTATACAAATACATATTTAAATATCTATGACAATGATACCTTTGAAACAGACTGGAGCAAACATTTCATTCCCAAGGCGTGTTATCATTTATAAAATCATTAATTTGGTAATAACCTTTAACACACAAACGTCTTTTCACAATTTTTTTAAATCGTGATATAGAAAATTCTCTAACGTTTTCTGGGATCCTATTGTAAAAGCGTACACATTGTCCCATAAAAGAATTACGGATTCGATGCAACCGAGTTACAGGTGCACCAAGATTATACCTATTTCTAGTGTTAATATTATGAAAATCACCAATTTTGGTAAAGTTATTAATGTTTTTCTTAACATACATAACATTTTCAAAAATATATTGAGATGCAACTGTCAATATATTAATTTCTTTAAACTTTTGCCTTAAGGAGTCTTTAGGGCCTAAGTTATAGATTGCACGAATAGCTCGCTTCTGCAGGACAAATATCGGTTGAATACCGGCTGCATTACTCCAAAGTAAAATCCCATAGGACATAATACTATGGAAATAGCTGAAGTAAACAAGTCGAGCCGTTTCTACGTCAGTTAATGATCTAATTTTTATGACCGCGCGTGTGCTGGCTGCAACATTTATAAAATTTAAAAAAAATCTCTGTTGTGTAATATTGTAACGATCCATACCAGAACTAAAAGGTGTAGGTAAATAATATCATTAATTAAAAAAATATATAAAAAAATATAAATATAATTTATAACAATATTTAATTTATAGCTTACGGTAAATACAATCTTTTAAAAAATAGTTTAGTTAGTAAATTTCTTTAATGAGGTAAAGCAGGCAGATATAAAATATATTTATTAAAAATAATTTAATAATTATAAATAATCATCGTGTATTATAATTTAAAATAAATAATAACGTAATTAATATTTGAATTATTATAAAATATCACGTTGGCTGAATAAGCTACTGTCAACGTCAAAGTCAAGAAAAAGAAAAGAAAGAGAGGGGAGATGGCGGACGCGTCTGAGGAAGGACGCATGTTAAAAATGATTAGAGAAGTTTTAATTTATAATTAATATATATTTAGTTACATTTAATATTTAAAAAGAATGTGAGATTATGTCTTCAATTGTGATATAAGTATTCGAGGCTGCTAAGATAAGTTATAAGTGCTTTCACTATTTACGATTGTTCGTTTTGGAATATTTCGTCGGTTAGTTTTTAATAGATTATTATTAAAACAAAGAAGAGTGATATTAATACATTTAATAGTAACATTACTATAAAAGGAAATATAAATATAATAGTATCATTTATAATATGATATAAAACTTATGTTAACAAAAATAACAAAATACGTATTTACCATTTATAAATATTATATAATATGAGTCTATTTAATGTCCTACAATAAAGGTAATCTGTCAATATATTTAATTAAATATCATAAAGATGTTAACCAAATATTAATTATTTACGATTTATACGACTGTTAGAGTTCATTGACCCTATGTTTTACTATTAACTAATATTGTCACAACCGACTGCTGCTTGGCTTCGCTGGTACTAATGTACTTTAATTTGCTATGGCATTTAATTTGTATATATATTATATTTAGATGTTCATAATATTAACATTAGAAATAGGCATGTTATGTTTATGTCCTGTATAGTACTGGTGTATGTAGTGGTGTCCGTTCATCTCGTACGGGTGTATGCTGCTATTTTATGTCCTAGCTCTGGTATATATATATAGTAGTGTCCGCGTATATGTCCAACGCTTGGTTTTATCGTAGAAAACATAATGCGTCAATCGACTGATGTCGACGACATACTTATAATATATAGCCGGGCGTCACTGGTTCTGACATATTTTGGTATAAATGAATTGCTTTAGTAGTGTTGGATTCTGCTGCTGAGTTTCTTCCGCCAGTTCTTCTCAGCACTGAGGTTCTTTACTAAACTGGTAGTAGAATCGTGCCTACTTGGAGTCGCTGGCTGTTCCAGCGATAACTGAGTATTTCAACTAATGATTTCTATGTTACATTCCCACAGCTCTGAGTCTAGTGTCAGTTCAGACAAACAGCTGCAGGGTGTGTGCTGTGCGCGTGGTTCTACGACGGTTCTGTTTAAAAGAGGCGCTACAATAACAGTGAATATAAATTATATTAACATTGAAAGTAAGGCATATTATTATATTAGAGCAGTTAGGTAATAATTATAATAAGAAATATACTATATTAACGAATTTATACGGAATTAATAAACACGTCACATTATACATTCAGAATTCAATATTATTAAGATACGATTAGTAAATATACAGTTATAAGAAAGATACACGAACGTTAAATGGGTATATTAGTGTCATGCCCTCTAAAGAAACAAACTGAAGTGAAGTAATCGGCCGCCTAGCGGTATGGAGTTCGATCTGATATGTGAAGTAGAGAGTTATATGTTTTGTAATTATGGCTACGGCCGTATAACTGATATCCCAAACACCTTTGAAAATATTATTCAATAAATAATGCCTTGGCTCGTGATGTGTCTAGTGGTTAGAACCGTTTATAGTTATGATCGTGAAGAACCCAAAATCTTTTAGAGATTCAGACGTAACAGTGTTAAGAATTTTATTTATGCCATTAGAAGGTATCGCTTTAATAAAATATTTGCCATCAGAAGTTTATTCAAATAACTGACACTCGACAATATAACATTGTCATAACTCGAAGCTCGTCCGAAGAAAAGCCAAGAGCGCGTCCTATCTTCCTCTCCACTATAACTGCGAACTAGTTATAAAGAGTTAGAGCACCGCCCCGCTCCTACACCGTAAATTCCGACCAGACCGCAGCTTTACAGTCATCGTTGAACCCTCCGAGACATTTGTGTGTGATCTTTCTGAAAGTACTTATTACGCTTGTTTATATTAAGATTATTTTTAACTTATATCCAAGGTTACATACTGTTACAATATTTCATATACGTGTGTTATTAACATTGATTTATATATATCATCACATAGCTACAAAGTGGCATATAGACATAGTAAGATTCACAAATTCATTTATCACTTAACGCTATATACCATCCGACCCGCCGATATTGCAAGGTGGTAAAATTTCCGACCCTATATTACGTTAGTGATGTATTTTGTGTGTTTATCGATGTAATTATTGAATAAAATATATAAATATTTTATTCTATGTTCTACTTATTTGTATTTGTAATATAATTTATTTAACGAACTGAAATAAAGTAATTAATTTACGGGTTAAATACAAAGAACAGGAAATGTTACTTAGTTAATTTTAAGCCATGTGAAATAATATAATAGAGTTTTAATAAATCTTTTCTTTGAAACATTTTTTAAGCTATTTTACAAGAAATTCTTCAAAGCTACGCCGTTACGTGCTAGTGCAACCGCTACATACTGTTAGTCTTAATTCATTAATGTGTACTATAATATTTTATATTACTTTTCCTTTTTTTACATACAACTGAAGTTCATATATATAGAATAAGGCAATTCGTTCGTGACCTGTCAACACTAATATTTTAATTTTTACTATTATTTCTTGTTTAATAGTGTGATTATAAATTGTTATTAAATTTATGCCAGTCATTTAACATTCCATTCTACATTACCAAGAAAACTATTCGTGCACAATAGAAATATTTTATTTTAAATACTGCATACAAATATATGTTTTTGCTAGTGGGTTCAATTTTTATAAAGAAAAATATAAACTATAAGTAGATATGCTCAATGACTAAATGGAAACATACATCACGTTTACGTTTAAATATATTTTATATTATATTTAATCAATATATCGATTATTTTACTCTAATTCACATCACTATTAGAACTATCTTGCCACTTATTAGCAATACAGTCTTGCAATTTATATAGTGGGCGTAGAAAATTACTTACTGTACTACCAGTTAAGTAACTTAGTGTTGTAAAAGGGTAATATCTCCTCATTTTAGGCCAGTGATATCGAGTTTCATTTTGTATTATAAAAAATTGTACTTCTTATTACTTATAATACACAATGAAACTAATTTATTTAAGGTCAGGGGTAAGAGCTGCCATGCCAGGCTAATTTTATATACATTTAGGCAAAGAGTTCCTGGTGTTAAGACATTCCGTTCGCTATTTCTTGCCTTAATTCAAGACATTGTGTGTTGTGTAGCGGAACTCAACGCGTTTACTCTTATCAAAGCGAAGAAATGAAAAAAATGTATTATTTTACCTTTTTAGTGTTAGCGTCAGGCAGTAATCCCTACATGGCTTCAATATGTATAATACATACACAACTTATATTTTTTAATTATTTTTAGAATATTTATTGCTACCATTATTTAAAAGCAGTGTACTTGAAAAAGTATGTTGATTATCAGTTAAAATTTCACTTTGGGGATTAATTTATATAAATGTTTTAATATTAATTAATCTAGGCCTTCGTGGCGCAGGGACTGTAAACGTAACGGTTGTCAGTAACGGGTTCGATTCCCATTCGGAGGATTGAAATGCTTAATATTTTTATTTCTTCGCTCTGGTAACGAGATGAGGTGCAGCGTTGAATTCCGCCACTCAACACAAAATGAAATGGAAGTATCGTAACAGCAACAGAGTATTTTAACACTAGTTTTGCCAGGTTCTGTCCGCCTACCGGTATGTCTAAATATATTATTTTTTTAGCTTGCGTTGAGTGTGAGTAGACACAATTTTTAATATTATGTTCTTAGATAGGTTAGACAACAGAGTGTCCTTTACACAAGTATCTCTCTGCTACTCTATATGCAGGTTATGAGTAAATTTACAAAAAAATATATAAATATATATCTTTTTGTAAATTTACTATATATTATATATTTATATTTTAATATAAATATATATTAAAATAGAGGCTGACTTGGCGCAGCAGCACAAGGTGTGCCATGTCTCGAAAAGTTTACGGAATGAGAAAATACTTAGAATACTTTCTAAGTCTAGATTGCCTCTATCTACTATGCTATACATGTCATACAGCTACACAGGATGAAACTAATAAAAAAACATGTTTTTAATTATTATTTTTAATTTAAATTTAGACATGAAATCCACCATCATAAACAAAACCGAAACTGAAAGCCAATACACAATATATTACGAAAACTTCGTCCTACCCACATTTCAGACACAGTTTGTACAAATAATAAATTGTCAAGTTTGCATCAAGTTATATACTTGAGTTGAACGATTTGGAGGAATATCGATATATTGTACCCAATTTATAACATGACCGCCCTATTAGCATCTCCAGGGCTGTATTAATATTGGAAATATATTACTGAGGCCGTCGTGGCCCGGTGCAATGAAAGTGTGGCTGTAAACGCAACGATTGTGGGTTCGGTTCCCAATCGTTGGAAAAAAAGAGTTAATTAAATTATTTTCATTTTCTGCATCGTAACGAGGCAAAGCGTGGCGTTGAGTTCCGTCACTCAACATATGATGCCTCGAGAATTCGGCGGAAAGAGAGGAGCGGAAGTGTCTATTAATACATTTCGTTCCCATTAGAGAACAGAATGTCTTATCACTAGTTTCTCATATTCCTTTTCCATACCCACTAGTATGTAACATGATACAGCGTGAAGCTAAATATATATATATATATATATATATATATATATATATATATATATATATTCACTGGTCGTGTTTGCCGATAAATGTCGTGGTTTCTAGTTCAATTTTCATTTAAGGAAATTATAGAAAGTCTATCTAATCTCAGTCAAGTTCAATTTCATCTCAGCTGTATAATGACTATATTACACGACAGTTTGTAGGTTTTATTTGTTTTTGAGGAATATATGAAACTTATCATGTAAATAAAATTTTGGCACTGCGCCACGACCAAACATAATTAAAAATGAAAATAGTTACTAAAATCCAAAGACCAATCTTTTTATTCCACTTTTATATCAATTCTACAGTAGAAAAGTAGAATTATATAAATAACCATTTTCACATTCATTTAGATATCACACTACGACTCTGTTCAGATACATGGGGGAGGGTCAAAACCGTTACTGTAAGTAATGGGCCAATCATCACATACTATGGATTTGTGCTTGGACCAAGCTATGAGCTATTTAATGTATGTATATTTCTCAGCTTCGCACTGTATGTCATTTAGAGTTTAGAGTCACTCGCTTGTGCCCCAGCGCCGAAACGGCATTTATTTATAATATATATATATATATATATATATATATATATATATATATATATATATATATATATATATATATATATATATATATATATATATATATATATATATATATATATATATATATATATATATATATATATATATATTTAATAATTGACTTTATAATAGCGTTAGATAGTAGACCAAATTTTTCTTACTTTATATTTTTATTATGATAAAGTGATATTTTTAAGCTTCTCGTTTTATCTCGCATAAAAAAGGGAAAGCGGCGAGAAGGTAGTTTTAAGACTTTGCGAGCTTAGTGACGAAACTCAACGCTGCACTTTATCTTTAAATAATTTAAATAAATTAAATATTGAATCCACAACCGTTACTTTTACAGTCTGACGATGTTTCACTTTGACATGTTGGAATCACATTGGTGGATTGGTGGTCGTTTTTGTAAAAATATTATATATATATATATATATATATATATATATATATATATATATATATATATATATATATATATATATATATATATATATATATATATATATAGTTGCAGAAGAATTATGTGTGTACATCAATTTTTTTATCTTCTATTCGTTTATAAAAATTGCAATTTAAATAACAGAACCTAAAACTACACTTTCATAATATTTTTTTTATATAAAAATTGCCCCAAATGTGATTCGAATTCCAAGTTATCATGACTTTTAAGTTTCACCAGAGCTTTATTTATATCATAAAGCTTCTACATAGAAAGCTTACGTTTTCATTTTGTACCACAGTCAATAAGAATTAGCCCTCAGGCGCGTTTGAAGGAGGCCTAACTTAAATAACAGACTAGGCGTGTCAATTACCCCCTGATTGCCCTGAATTTGACAATATGTTCAATATTGTACAGAATTTTTAACGATGTTCTCTAAAACTAAAGATAATTTCCATTGGATCCCATTCATTAAACTACAACAACGGAATCATTATTATATCCTTCCTGCAGGAACGGGAAAAATACACGTCTTTTCTATTATTATTTTTTTTTTTTCATTTATTCCATGCCAATAAAATTGCGAGCGACGACTAGACTAGTAGTAGTAGTAGAGTAGAATCACTACAATCTTATGTAAACAATTTCACTGACTTAACAGCCTTATAACTAACGGAATAGACATAGTTATACCACTCTGGTGCCATTTACACGGATATTGACAATAAAAAATACTTATTTGGCGTGTTCCGTAGCAATATCTGCGACAGTGTATGATAGTATTGCGTATTAATAGGCTGAGGGGATCATAATAGATACATAACCTAGTTATTTTCATAAATAAAACGTTATGGGAAATTATATTGGGTCGTGATTTTGATGATATATAGCGTTGTTTGTTATTTATAGAAGACTAGCGGCCGACACGCGACTTCGCTTGCTAAACTTTTTGTTAAATGGTTACATAAATTACAAGCTAATGTGACTGTAAAGTTTTATCTAAATACGTTCATTATTTTTTGCGTAGAAATGAAACAAACATGTATCCTCACAAACTTTCACGTTTGTAATATTAGTAGAAAGTAGAATAGAATAGTAAACTGTTAATTCAATTGTTATTTTGAACATTTTTTATATTTTAATCCACAATTAGGAAAGAAAAATACCTTTTGTGTTATATTAAATGTAGGGAACTATTATTTACATTTATAGGTTATTTAATATTTGTTATTTATTATATATATTTCAATATTGTAATTTATTTATTAATCACTTATATACATACATGAAATCATACATACATTTAATAGGATTTATATATTTTATAGTAAGTATTCGTATTTAGTATATTTATATGAAAGCGCTCGCTGCCGTCGACCGAACCGGTAAGGCGTCCTAACATTTACGCCTACCCCCTTGTTGACGGCATATTTTATAAATAACGGTCGGCGCTTGCCACTCGATGCGCTTTCTATACGGTCCATTGTTTTCTTTATTATTTTTATTCCAAATCAGTATTTATCGTCGTTCTGTTTTATATATATGTTTGTGGTTGACTTTTGTACAAACTGTGTCGTGATTTACTATTTGTGTTCAAACTATATGTACTCTAAAGTGGTGTTGAATATACTCAGTGTAAACCGTGAGTAGACTTTTTATTCATCTCCATCAACACTACATTAAACAATTTTTACTTGGCGCGGGATATGACCCCTCTTGGTAGTCGATTTCTACGATTCAAATACTAATTAATCATTATTTTTTTATACGTTTCATGAAAAAATATATAACTTTTAATTCTTTACTTAAAATGTATTAATTTGGGAAAACTAACGCCTTACATAGTCTACACTATATCGCTGTACCTGTATTAGAATTTAATTAAAAGTGTAATATTTACATTGTAAATATGATCCTAAGATTACCAACAGCATATGGTGTGTCATGTGACAAGCCTACACAAGTCTGAGAAAATCATCTATCAGTCAGAAATTTCTTATTGTTAGTAAATATTTGCCTTTGACGACGCGGGCGAAGCCACTGACGAAAGCTGGTGCTACTATCATGCACAGTAATACAGTTTACTTCGTTCTTTCTATTCTATTTTAAAGATATCATGTCTCTGATTTATAATCAGTCATCTGTAAGTTATTGCCTTGAAAAATAAAAGTGCTCAAGCCTAACGCATAAACTTTATTGAACCAGTGGTAAATTATTTGATGTTTAAAAATTTAAGCATTTAAATTAATCTTTTATTTTTAGCTACACTCCGTATCCCGCAGTAGGCAGAGAGAACGTAATGTTACAAGACATTCCGTTCCCTACGTTCTACGTTCCGATCCTATTTTCGAGACATTACGTGTTGAGTGGCGGAATTCAACACCTCGCTTTGGTTTGTTACCAGAGCGAGTAAATGAAAATATTAAAACGAGAACCCACAACCGTCGCGCTTACAGTTAAACGCTGCAACGACTGCCATGACGGCCTCTTGCAACTCTTTATTTTGAATAAAATTCTTTAACTTTGACTTTTTCCACATTTCAGTTCCACCAAACAGAATCCTAATATCGGGTGTGGGAGACCACGCTACACAAGGCACACTCCTCACGCTCATGTGTGAAGTATCAGGCGCAAGACCCGCCGCCACCATCGAATGGTTCAATGGCACTCAGAAGATTACATCTGACGATCAGAACATTTACGTAAGTACACTTTCTGTGTTGTAATTTGTGATATTTTTGGGTTTTTTTAAATGGTCGAAAAGGTATAAGGAGGATATATATATATAATAAGTAATTGGTTTCACTCAATTGCTTGAAAGTAAGGAAAAGATTGATATGTCGAGATCCTGTCCTGTGATATTATTAATACGCTTTTATTAGGTATACATGTACTATATAATAAAATTAATTGGACCCACTTGTAATAATTGTTACATTATGAAACTTTGCAGTTATTACGTAGTTTAGGTTACCTTATGGTAGAATAAGTGTGATAATGGAGCTTGGACCTATATTATGGAACACTTTAGAGGTTACCAGTAAACCACTCGAACTTAGACTTACTTATTTGAACCACGGCACCACTACACTGGCCTGTCAAAACAATTGTTATATACGGAACCCACGATTATCACGTACAAAAAAAATAAAAACATCTAAAAGTTCCAACAGCATTGTTCTTCTGTTTCTATCAATTTTTTACTACAAAAATTGTAAAACTTCAATAGAAATAACATTCTATCGTCTAAAATAAAGTGAAGTAGCGAATAGGGAAATATAGTCTAATTGGCGCATACGAGTGATTTTACTTCCGCTCAGTTGAATTTTGCCAGTTATCTGCCAATATCAAAAATTTTCTTGTTAGTAAAAATGTTGAAAAGCATATTTTTACATGTTTTTTTTTTTTAGTTACAATATATGTATTTATTTACCTTATAGTATTTTATAGAACAATCATGATAGAAATATTTTCTAAAAAGAAATCACAAAAGGAGTAACGAAATGAATGGAGTCGAATAGTAAGAAATTTCAACTATATAATATAGGCATGTTTTTAACAATAAAATAGTGGGAAATGTGATGGCCCATCGAGGTTTTCGTACCAAATTCATGATTTTAAACTTGTATTTGTAGGTCATTTTATACCAAACTAGTGCATACGCCCGGAAACTTAAGATGATTCTTAAACGTAGTAATATATAATTGATGTATATGATTACGGCTTGTTACGGTGTATGGTATTCAATACTCTCAATTTGACATTTACACTAGTTCTCGAGGAAAAGTGTCATGGCAGATAGACAAACCGACAGACAGACGGACAACAAAAATGATCGTATAAGGATTCCGTTTTTTTTTTTTCTTTCTAGGTACGAAATCCAGAAAATTAAGTTATTGCACATCCATCAGAGAAATAATTTATTTTCTCATTTAAATTTAAATTTGTTTTCTAATTTCTAAATAAGTAATTTTCTTTCCTAGATGTGGAATAATAACACTTAAAAAAATGTTAAAATATACATTTTCTCGCTGAATTTGCCTACCTAAAATGCTATTTAAAAAACAAATAGGGTAGTGTCTAAACATAAGATTTTCGTCCGTTCCCTGTTCTCCATAACTGCGGAAGATATAAAACTAGGACGAATTACTTATATAATTAAGAGAACATTTTCTATATAAAATCAACCCAAATTTTCCTAACGTAACAATTCAAAAGTTTAATGACTGACTAATTAATAAAGAGAGGAAACTCTTAAGCAGATCGACGACCATTTTGTCGCAGGTATCGTATTGAAATACAAGTAGTGTATTAAACGCGCGTTTTTTAATCGCTAGTTTTCTATTTTACTTGGCGACATAATTTTTTGAGGCCGTCGTGGCGCAGTGGCACAAACTTGCGAATGTAAACGAAATTTTGTGGGTTTAATTCCCAATTGGGGATTGAAATATTTAATATGTTCATTTACTAGTTAGGGTAACGAGGCAAGGCGCAGCGTTAAGTTCCACCTTGCAACACACCACGCCACAAAAATTCGGCAGAAAATGGAAAATCGAAGTGTCTTAAAATGCAGTGTTCCTACACCAGGTTCCCAGGTCCTTGTGCCTACTCTGCTATTGGCGGTATAAAATGTAAAGCTAAAAACACATTTAAAATACGTTTTGGTTCCAATTTTTTAATCCTAAATAAAATAAAACTTTACTGTGTTTCACATGCACTAGCACTACTACTACTACTACTAGTTAAATCATCTCCCCTATCCAACACAAAATGATGATAGTCTCATCTCAATACGATTACACTTAGCGACAAATAAGTCACTCTTTTCATTTTAAAATGTTATTTTCCACTTAGAACTATTAAAATACCAAAAAATCCAAATTTTAACTTTGACTTAGACTTTCTTTAATATTATTTATAGTGTTGTTTTCTATGAAATACCTATAAATTTTCACTTTTATGATTTTTCTTTATTTGTGTTTTTCACTTCGTGCTAAATTTTGTAACTGTAGGTTCACGGGAAGGACCCTTTAGTTTTTGATTGGGCAGCAAATTTCATACAAAATGTAGCAAAACCCATCTTTTGATTGCGTTAACTTAGAAGCTTATTTTTACTGTGCTTCAAGGAATCATTGCCCTAAATATTTGGTATTAATTTCAGCTTGAAACATCCACGCAATTTTACGATAAATAGTCTTAACGGAAGGACGGACGTCTAAAGATTTTAAAAGTATCAGGATTCAAAACCCACACTTCTTAAAACCATGGACGGTACAGATTTGTAAAAATATTTTAATAATTCATAACTAGCATCATAACTCATTTTTATTTTTTACATACTTCCATAAGATATGCTTACAAGCGTTATAAACGCCAGTGTGCACAAATACCTTACAGCTTTAAATGTTAAAACTTTAGTAAAAGTAAGACAAAACGCATTTGAAATAATTAATTTAGGGTCCCGTCCCCTTTGTCGGATATTCTACGGAAGAGCTACGGAACCGTGTAATCTAATTTAGATCAATTAATTAATTAAGAGCACACTCTAGTTCGTAGCCTTTTCTAATTTAAATTGTTTTAACTATGTTATTCGTTAAGTGGGATTTCTTTTCTTGACATAAATATATATAAGTTATTATTATTATTGCTTGAAATTGCTCCTTTTGTAAATCTTAGAGATAATTTAGTGTCCAAATTGTCCATTCTTTGCATTCCTCTAAAATTTAAGACATAGTGTGTTGAATTGTGAAACTAAACGCCAGACTTTGTCTTGCTAGAGAATTGAAATGATAATATTACATTACTACAGTATCAAACTCACAACTATCGCGTTTAGGATCACAAATATATCTACCCCTTTCTCGTTTCCCCTTATTTTAGAAGTTTTTCTTTATTTATATGATCTCAATTGATCTTACGCGTTAATGCTGCTTCGGTATATAGCATGGGAGGTAGAGAGAACCTAGAGTTAAGTCACTCTATTCTTCACCTTCCGATATACTGATATATCGCTTTGTTCATAAATTTCGTTCACATTAAAAAAAACATGGTAACCAGATTAAAAGTAGATTAAAGCTTTTGTCAAAAGAAAAGAAAATATTTTAATTTTAAAAACTTTCCCAACTATACTCGTATCTCAATATAATTTCAAAAGCTGGGCTTTAATGAAATTTACGCGGTCCACAGTCCACCCACCTGCCGCTCCCTACAGAACTAAAAAGCGAAGGAGTCGTTATTGTAATTAAAAATGATAATTGGAATTTATCAAATATTAAATAATAATCAAGGACATCTAGCATAAGTAATAAGATTTTATATGAAAATTAAAAAAATATTTGTTGTGAATTATTTGATTAATTAAGACTAGGTAACTGAAGCGCTACTGAATGACTAAATAATTATTTAAATAAGAGAGATTTTATAGATCCTACAGACATAACATAATTTACTTTATAATAATGTAATTAAAAAAAGTTAAATTATCACGTCAGACGTTTTTTCACACATAGAAAGGTAAAATATTGGATTAGGATTTAAAACCACGCGTTTTGGTAACCTTTTAAGAGCTCTGGCACTTTCTGACAAAATTCAAAAGAAAGCACGGCGTTGAGTTTTGCCACTCAACACACGATATTGCTGTTCGTATAATAGCGAATGGGCTCCGTCCGCCTACCTCGCCATGTGAATGATACAACGTATAATTCCAAGAAGTACAGAAATCCACGTTTAGAACTCTCCATTACACTCGGTACGGATAGCCAATAGTCCAATAACTCCGATTCAATAATGTGCACAAATGAAATGTCACACTTAGTTTCTTAGTTCGGTTAAATGAATTTCACATTTTATTCTATAAATTTACCGAAAATACTATTTTATTTTCAACATTAATATTTTTTTTAATCATGTAAAAACACCGTCTGACTGTAAGCGCGATGGTTCCAGATTCGATCTCCATTGGGAGTAGTCAGTCACCTAGTGTTAAGACTTTCCTTTCTCCACATTTCGCTTTTCCAGACATTTAGTGTTGAGCGCCGGTGCTTAACTCCATGCTCAATCTACCAGATCGAGGCGATAAAAATTTAAACATCATTGTTGGTACGATAATGGATTGGAATTACCACTATCGCGTTTACTGTCTATCATATACTTTTTCACAAGGTTGCCTTTGCCTTCTCTGCTAAATGCGTAACATAACGTAAAACTAAAACTATTAAAGTTACATTCCTAGGAAATTTATAAGATAAAAAAATAGTACCCTAATTTCATGAAAAAAATCGTATAATAAAAAATCTCTTAGATCTTATAAAGTATATTAAAAGATAATATTAACATTGTTCCAAAATGTAATAAAAATTGACACTACTGTCTGTACGTCTAATATTAACTCTGCACACAATCAAAGTAAGAATAATTTAATTACAATCATCCCAGTATTCCAGATCTTTCTCAGACGAATTTACATGGAAATACTTTTAATAATATTTAGCTAGGGCCTTTTGACTTATCCAAAATTATACAAATTTGGTGTGCTTGTCGAGCGATGGTTATCGGTACAAATGTTATGATTACACTTTGATTCGTCTGGTCTTCTACCAAAGAAATGATTCTTTATGTAAATAAATAATAGAAAAAAGATTTATATCTTAAGCAAAGACAAGTTTTACGCTACATCTCCTTTATGACAGGAAACACGGAAAGAACCTACTGTCAAAATTCTACGTTCGGCAGGCAGACTCTACGTTCGAATTCGTTTGTTGTTGTCGCTTTCATAGTAAGACGCAGGCCTACTTTAGATATATATCTCTATATATAGTAAAAGGATTAAAAAGTCGATTCTGTACTTGATAGATATAAAAAAAATTGAGTCGGTTTACATTTCGATTATAGAAACTAAAAGTGACTCAGCAGAATTCTTGTCTGTCTGTCTGTTTGCTTGTTCTCCAAACACGCAAAAACTGCTAAACAGAAATTGATGAATTTTTGCATGGTGATAGCCTTTTCGGTTTCATCCCGGTTTTCATTATAGTTTCCTTAAAAAAATTAAAAACAAAAAATGACAAATTATTAAAAATAACGATAACTACATGGAAGTGAATGAATTATGACATGGTAATAGTATAAAGCTGAAAACAACTTATAGGATAGTTTTCATCATAGATTATAAAGAAGTTTTAGTATAATATTAAAAATATAAATCTGATATAATCAAATTACGTCGATTACTCGCAAGTGAAGCTAAATTACATAATTCAAATTGTTAATGTTAAGTAAAGGCAAAAGTATTTTCGTATTATTCATACAAAGGAAAATATTTTTTAGGTATATTTTTTTTATTTATTTATAATATCTATGTGCCGTTTTGATCGATGACTTGTTGCCATCTTATGGGTCATAATCCCATTCCTGTAGAAATTTTGAAATTTTTCATTAAAAAATCTGACAGGTGGTGTACACTGTGTTCTTTTGAGATTAGCCTTTACGTTTGAGTAGTTAAAATCAAAATACTGTAGAGAACTATTATTTATATTTATAGTTTATTTAATATGTTATTTATATGTTTCAATATCGTAAATTATTTATTTATAATAACATACACTTAATAGAATTTATATATTTTATAAGAAGTATTCGTATTTGGTATATTTATATGAAAGCGCTCGCTGCCGTCCATTGAACCGGTGAGGAGTAACATTTACTCCTACCCCCTTGTCGACGGCATATTTTATTTCTAACAGTCGATGCTTCCCATACGTTCCTTTATTCTTTTATATTGAGTGTACATAGAGTATTACATTAATGTACATAGAGTGATAGCACAAATGGTTAAACTTTCTTATTTATATATATATATATATATATATATATATATATATATATATATATATATATATATATATATATATATATATATATATATATATATATATATATATATATATATATATATTAGCAGCATTTGTGCTATCACTCTATGTACATTTAAGTTGTGTTGATTAAACTCAGTGCTAAACGTAAGTAGACTTTTAGATAGTGCAAAATGTACACTTAAATCGGTTTCGCTGTTTCTGAGATAAGAGTGATCAAATGCACAAACAGACCGACTGAGTACTACAAGAATGTTAAATGCCACCAATAACATTTAATATCGATGAATTATGATTTTATTGTAAGTATACTTTTTTTAAAACAATTCAATATCCTTATGGGAACTACGAAAATGCAACCTAAGATTTTAATAATTTTCACTTTAAAAAAACGGGATAGTAATTCAGTGTATTAAGTAAATAATTCAGTAGTTTAAGCGGGAAGCCGCGAGCAGCTCCACCAGTATACAAAAGTTACTCATATAAATTTTAATAATAAAATTTTAATCCCTGTGTGAATGAATTATTATTTCTTAATATTTTCATTTTATTGCTCTGATACCAAGGCAACAAGCACGGCGTTGAGTTCCGCCACTTAGCATACAATAACTCGAAAATTCGGCGGAAAATTACGAACGGGATGTCTTAATACTAACTAAACTAACTAAAACAGTCTTAAGTTGCAAAACAATCAAATTGTAGCAATTTCGTTAACTTGAATTACAAAACGTCAAATCTTTTCTGCCCCGTTCCTGTAGGAGTTTAGAAAAATCCCCTCTTAGTTACACAAACCTCGAGGACTCATACATACTGAATTTCAGCGTTCTACGCCGCGCTTGTGTGTGCCGATATAAACAATTCTGTTAAACACCGTAAAGAAGAAACGTTCCTTCGTAAAACATCTGTGCAATTATTTTAATAGAACATATCTAAGTAACTGCGGCTCATTTTTCATTCTTTCATTTACTTCAAATTGTGAAACATTAAAGCGCGGTTTAAGTTATAAGAGCTCGTATAAAAATATGTTTACTAATAAAAATATATATTTTTAGTTAGGATTGTCGTGGCGTACTGGAAAGCATCTGACTGTAAATATGATGGTTATGGATTCAATTTCTATTCTATTTCTATTTTCGAAAATTTGTAAAAATCCAACATGCTAAGCTGATGTAGCTGCCAAATTTCATAATTCTAGGTCATCTGGAAGTATTCTATTAATAGATATAAACGGCCATATCTTTTTTTAAAGTAAATGTATTATATATTGAGTGGTGAAACTCAACTCCTCTACTTCTCTACTTAGCAGAATTAGAAAATGAAAAATTCCTTTCCCAGAATATGGCAATTGGTTCTATAGCCGTTTAGCCAGACACTGCGTCGTTGCGCCACCAAGGCCAAAAAATATATAAATTATTTTTATTCATATCTACATAATATATTAAATTAAATAAAATAAATCGCGCTTAAACCTATACGCTCCTTATAACTTAAGCACATTGAATACTTTTTGTGCTCCGTTCAGGAAAATTGCCTCATCGCACTTTTTGTACATCTTTACCCCACTCTTTATTATAGAGAGTCAAACTTGATTTGAAGATATCAAATAAACGACCACTTACATTTACTATATATACATACATTTCTGGGGCCATTTGTGATAGATATATATTACAAATGGCCTCAGAAATGTATATATATTGAATTTTTCTCTAGATAATTAATTATTTTTCTTTCCTCGCTATTTTAAAACTAAATGTATATAAAAATAGACTCAACGCCGCGTTTTGTCTACCAAATAAAGAAATGAATAATTCAAATTATTCATTCCCCTGAGTGAGATGTGAGCCCACAACCGTCGCGCTTATTATAGGACACTTGTAATATATATAATTTCACATACACCGTATTTGAACCCACATCCATCACGTTTTCTCTTAAACTTAACTATAGCGTACAATTCAATATAGCACATTAATCTAACGCGTCGGTGTCTTTAATTAAACACGCCCTAAGGAAATTGAATTTTACACACACCCCATCTCACGGTACACTGGATGAGGCTCACTTGACAAGATAAGATTAAAGATAAGCATTATCATTAGTATTGATACATAATTATGTTGAAAAATAAGTTGGGGAAAATATTGATTGATTGATTGATTTCTTAATTAATGGCGTTTCGAGCGTGCCAGTTGAGCACAATTCATTTCGCCAATGTCACGTTGTATGGAAAACACACGAAGGAAATTGACCGGTAAAAAAAAAAGATAACTATACACAACTATAGAATACATGTAAAAAAAAGAGATCCAGTTAAAGTACAGCCTTCACCTAAAACAAAACAAATACATATTTTTAGTATATACACAGCATATTAGGTTAGTAATAAATAATATTTTACATGGGTGTTAATTTAGAGTTTAATTTTGTTATGTTTAATATATTTACATAAAAATTTACATAAAGGACTAAACACAAACATTAACAAACACTGAACATTTATAGGACGAGGGACTTTATGGGGAAGGACATCATATAAAGGACGAGTTAACTTAGGACAAGAGAAAAGGATGTGAGAAGGAGTGCCGTCGTCCAGACCACATTCACACAGTGAGTGGTCCCTGACCCTGATCTTGGCTAGATGCACAGGAGTAGAAGCATGCCCAAGGCGCAAGCGACAGATTGTAGTTATAATCTTCCGTTCAATAAGCTTTTGAGAATAAAACCAAGGTCGCCTAGGAATATCAGGTTGAATAAATGCGTAAAACTTACCTTTATGAGATTTTGACTCGTTCCAGAAATTAATCCAGGACTTACGCAGATGAATATCCGCAAGGGACATGAGATCTTGGGCGGAATTGGAGAAATGATCTAATGTGCCACACTGGATAGCAGATTTAGCGCAGGAGTCTGCAGATTCATTCCCACTGATCCCAGAATGACCTGGAATCCACACTAGAGTAACATCCAAGTCCTTTAAATGACACGAGTACAATTCTTCACGAATCCTTAAAACAATTGAAGATCCTAATCTACTATGAAACGGGTTTCCCTTTAAGGCCATTAGGCAGCTTAGTGAGTCAGTAAAAATAACCGTCTGTTTAATATCATGGGAATGTGTAAACAGGATTGCTTCTAACAAAGCAACAGCCTCGCCTGTGAACACAGAGGATTCGGGAGGACATTTAAATTGTAAAATAATTTTGAATTTTGGTATCCAGCAAGCTGCACCAACACAGCTCTCCTTCAAGAGCTTCGATGCATCAGTAAAGATGAGGAGGTGATTCGACCAATGGAGATGGACTAATTCCTTAAATTTTGTGTTGGTGCCAGGATCTCCTTTGATTAGGCCAAGATTTGTGACAATACAGGGAGAATATACTAGGGCGTTATAAGGCGTAAGGAATAAAGGATTAGAAGGATAACGAGACAAGGGATTAGGGAGGGAGGTCAGTCTAAGGAAACTATCAAGCAAATATGGCAATGGTTTGCCTCGAGGGATAAGATCGGCTAACTTAGATAGCTTAGACCACAGAGGATGAGAGGAAAGCTGCAACATTTTACCCACAAATCGGTCAGAAAGGAATTGTCGGCGGATAGGAAGTGGCGGATCTACACACTCCACCTGCAATGCATTTGTAGGAGTAGACTTCATCGCACCTAGAATAATTCGAAGACATTTATATTGTATTCGGTTTAATTTTTCAGTAGCTACTTTATTAAAGGGGTCTAAAACAAATAATCCATAGTCGATATGACTACGAATTATAGCATTGTACAGCAGTTTTTGAGTATAAGGGTGTGCACCCCACCACACACCAGACACAGCTCTTAAAGCATTAATGCCTTTTTCACACTTTCTGCTGAGATATTCAGCATGAGCAACTCCATTCAATCGTTTATCAAGTATTATGCCTAAAAATTTTATATTTTCTGTTAAATGGATGGGAATATTATCACACAAAATATTAAAATTTGGAATAACTCTCTTTTTTGTAAACACTACCGCTTGACATTTAGCTACAGATAATGCCAGGCCATGATTAGAGAGCCACTGGTTAAGATAGTGCAAGGCAGCATTCAAACGATAAGTTATGTCCTCCACAGAATTTGAGCTGTAATAGAGGACGATGTCATCAGCATACTGAAGGATGTTGCAAAAATTATTTACAGATAATTCGAGGTCATGAGTGTAAATATTATACAGCAGCGGACTAAGAGCTGAACCTTGAGGCAGACCTTTCCAGACAAGTCTGGGAGGTATAGTAAGAAGCGGATGCTTTACAGATACCGTTCTACCGGTCAGCAAATTACATATGTAATGGGACATCCTCGGCGGAATACTCAGCTGACGCAATTTCTGCCTGAGCACCGGAAGAAGAACATTATCATATGCAGATGCAACATCTAGAAAAACACCAACTAAATACTCTCCTTTGGCAAAAGCTCGTCGAATATCTGTAGTAAAAACACTGAGACTATCAATAGTACTTAACCCCTTTCTAAAACCAAACTGAGAGGGCGCTAAGATATTCCTACTTTCCACTATCCATTCCAGTCGATTCTTCAAAATCCGTTCAACAATCTTTGATAAAGTAGATGCTAGGGCAATGGGTCTATAGGAATTATAATCTGAAGGACATTTTCCAGGTTTGAGGATAGGAATAACAATTTGGGATTTCCATGAATTGGGGATATTGCCTGATTGAAATATATCATTTATCAAATTTAAAAAATGGTATTTAGATTTATCATTTAATCTTGCAATAAAGGAGTAAGAAATACCATCCTCTCCTGGACTTGTGTCCTTTAAATCCGTTAAGACGTTGTTAAGCTCTTCAAAGGAAAAAGAAAGATCCATTTCCTCCAAAGATTCAATCGGCGTGGATATAAATAAATCCTGGGATGGTACAGAAGGAGGAGCCAATTTGTTTGCAAAATCGTTGAGCCACACAGAAGGGTTATTGGAATTAAGACTACTGACATTGTTAAGTGATCGGCGAAATCTCTTAACATTTGTCCAAACAAGAGAAAAAGAGGAGCGAGGACTAAGGGACTCACAAAAGCTTACCCATCCAAATTTTTTCTTTTTTCCAATGCAATTTCTAAACTTCGCATCATTGCGTCTGTATTCAATGAAATTCTCCATAGTCATACAGGCTGCGTATGACTCCTCGGCAGATGTTCGCCGAATGACAGAATCAGAGCATTCCTGATCCCACCAGGGATTGAAATGCATCCAATTCTGAATGGAGTGATATTTGGGGATATGTAAGTCAGCAGCAGACAGAATGGCAGAGACAAACCTATCATAGTAAACAATGATATTCTCATAATTACCAGACTCAGGAAGATTGCCCAAAATGCAATCCACAGAGTTGGCGTACTCGTTCCAGTTGGCCTTTTTTAAATTAAACTTATGACAAAGGGAAGGAGAAGGAGTGGGGGGAACTCTATTATTTAAGGAAAGCAGAATCGGGAAATGATCACTACCATGGGTAAATGGTAGTACAGACCATGATAGTTGGGAAGCAAGAGAAGGAGAAGATAAGGAAAGGTCAATAGCAGACCTAGGGTTCTGATTAGGATTAACCCTACGAGTCGGTGATCCATCATTGAGAATGCAGAGATCAACATCATCAATCATGTCTACCAACGAAGGCGAAAATCCATCACAGTAATAACACCCCCACAGAGTGTGATGAGTGTTAAAATCACCCAGGACCACCACAGGGCTAGGAAGCGAAGAGATAATAGACTTAAGCTCTAGGAAGATGGAAGCGGAAGGACGAGGGATATAAACAGAAAGAAAGGAAATACCAAGGACCCTCACAGCAACAGCATTCAACTGTTGACTATGAGATGGGAGAGGAATACGGGAATATGGAGAAGAGTGCTGGATAAGGATAGCACTACCTCCATACCCGTCATTTCTGTCCTCCCTTAAACAGGCGAAACCTGGAACCCTAAATCGGGAGTCAGGCATCAGCCACGTCTCCGAGAGGGCAATAATGACAGGATTATACAGAGAGATAATATGAAGTAATTCGTGCTTTTTAGCACGAATACTTTTACTATTCCACTGTAGGAAGTATAGTGGGGCCATTGTGAAGGATTTTAAAGATTTTAAGTAGGTTTTGGGCAACGTTGGACGGTAAAGGAAGTTCATCAGCGGTTGAGATTATGCTCACAAGGGTGTCAGTCAAAGCAATTAACAAATCTTTTGTAGATTCTGCTGGACTGTCAGAACCTTGATTAAGGGCACAACCATTAGGAAGGGAAGAGGAACAATTGCTAATAATGGACTGGTGAGCTTGTCTATCGTAACCCTTTGCCATTGGTGAGCGAGGACGAGGAGCTTGGAAAACTGTTTTACGATAGGATTTAGTGGGAGTAACAGGAGATCTGCTTTGTTGGGGTTGGGAATTCATGTAAACAGGAGGTGAAAACATTTCCTTAGCAACATCTGCATAGGAACGCTGGACAGATGGGAATCGAGAGGATGCTTCCATATAGGAAATACACTCTTGCGACATAATGGCCTTAATATTCTGTTGTCTTACGTACTCAGGGCACCCCTTATCAGTAGCAAAATGCTTTGATGTACAATGGATGCAGGTTGCATTTTCCTGTAGGGTGTCACATGCATCACCAGTATGAGACTGGGAGCACCTATAACACCTTGGCTTTGATCTACACTGTGACTTAACATGACCAAAACGACAGCAATTAAGGCATTGGATTGTAGGATATTTATAAAGTTCAACATTAAGGACAGATTTATACGAAAATACTCTTTCAGGCAATTGTTGACCACGTAAAGTGATTACAACCGTTTGAGTTGGAACCCATGTAATTACACCCTCACTTACATTCTTCCGATTCATTCGTCTTACTTTTATAACTTCCCCACAAGCAGTAGGGAATATCAGTGAGCCAACAAACTCTTCCAAAGACCATTCAACGGGAACTCCTTTTACAATTCCCATCCTTGTAATATTAAATGTTGGGATTACACAAACATATTTACATAAACTAAGAACAGGATTAACTAAAAATTTATTTGCTGCTTCAGCTGATGTAAACTGGACACTGATTTTATTGCGACCAACATTTTTAACTCCATCATTGACTATATCAGTAATTTTATTAGTATGAAGAAATTGACCAAATTTAATAGCTCTTATAGCTGTCCCTGCAGATGGATCAGGAGATTCCCTTGACACATACACGATAAAGGGACCTTTGTCAGTACTAATGTAAGATTTTGGGGCTTCGGACATGGAAGGGTGGATCCATACATTTTGGATAGAAGGAGTAGCGGTAGATGGATCTATAATCGTTTTTTTAACAATATCCTGATTAGAGGATGCTTCCTCACCTTGTCTTTTTCGAGACACTATTTGTGGTGTAAAATTTACATTACCTCCCCCAGGATCAGGGGGGTCAGGTGGAGGGTCAGGATCCATTTTAAAATAAAATAACCTAACTATAAAATAAAACTAATCTAGCCTATAAAACAACACAACTACTTACTATAACCAATCACCTTATTAGTATGGATCTATTTTCACTATTATATATTGTTTCCACTGTGTAAAATAGAGATATTCAACACTAAAACAAAATATTTTCACTAACACGTGTGTCAACCAAAACAAACGTCAGCGAATCCCGGAAAATATTTAATAATAAAACTTTTAAGATATTAAAACTGTCAAAAAAATATATTATTTAACAAGCCGTTGCAATTTTGTTGCGTGGAATTTTAAATGTTAAATAGAAAATTGTGATTTTTTCGTTCCCGTAGGAATTTCGGAAAATACTTCGAGTGCACTCCCTAACCTTTTCGTAGGAACTTCCTTCCACTGACCACGGAACTGTGGAATGGCTTACCTGCGGGAGTATTGCCAGGTCGATATCACATGGGTACTTTCAAAAAGGGCATCGATCTCCATCTTAAAGGCCAGTTACGCACCTGTAGCTTCTCTGGTGTAGCACGGCGTCGTGGGCGGCGGTGATCACTTACCACCAGGTGACCCGTACGCTCGTTTGCCTTGTCTTTTCCATTAAAAAACCCTACCTACTCGTACATGTTCAATGTAAATTCCAGAGTCCAGTAGTCTTATCTGTACATTGACTGTCACTCAGTGTCGGAAGATTTTTGTATACGTATATAGAAATATAGGTTTAATTTTTTTTTGTCAAACTGAATACAATTAGCAATATTATTGTTTTTACATTTTTTAAACAACTTGCCAACCACTTTCATATTTTTGTTTCATCACATTGGAAACAACTTAATTTACAAGATACTATTGTGTTCCTTCCGTGGCTCGAAAGAAAAAACAGAACGCTTATACCACCACCACCACTCCCTTGTCTGTCTGTTCGTCAGCCTGTCTGCTTGTCCATCTTTCTGTCCGTCTGTTTGTCTGTCTGTCTGTCTATTGAGATGCTTTTTCTCAAGTACCCGTAAAGGTATACGTACTATAAAAACTGTTATAGCGTATGCATAATATAATTACAATATGAAGGCACATCGATATTCTCTACATCGTTAATGGTTAGGAATTGGGTCGCGATAATTTTTCATTCTGTCACCACTACGAACGAGACGAGATCGATGTGCGCTAATTTAAGCTAAAGTTGAGATATCGGTATATGCGTCTGTTATTCGTGTCATCTTTGGGATCCTGTAGAATTTGTAGGTAAGCTACAGATTTCAAACACGGCGTTCAGTTCCGCCACTATACTTGTAATATCTCGAATCTGAGTAGTGCAGAGGATCGGGTTAGCTTTGTATCCTTCTTATACTGCTCCTTAGAGAAAATCTTGCTCCTTAGATTTTGGGTAAAACGTGAAGCTGCAAAAGAACATTATTTAAGGTGTTAACGACGATAGCAAATGACACAAAAGTAGGTACACTAAAAAAACTTAGTGATACAAGCTTCCATTGTTAATCTTCCTATATAAAAGCTATAAAAGATATAATGTCGTCAAGTTTTTGCTACAATAGTAAAATCTAAATTTTGGTATGGTATGGCTAATTAAGTGTTAAAACACACCGTTTTTGTCCAGACCAGAAAGCGGAAATAAAAGTTTTTTTTTCGAATGGGAATCGAACACATAACAATCGCGTTTACAATTATTCTCTATTCCACTGAGCTATAATGATGGTCTTATTTATATTTTAAGGACCCCGTAAAAAATGTCTAAAAAGACCTAAGTCTAGACCGCTCTAACCATCATTAATCATCCCGGTTAAAATTAATCTCGCTATGAAAATGAAAATATACAAAGTACAGTACGGCCTACGAGTTGTGGCCGTAGTGAAATTAGTTATACTGTTGCGCAGATTTGATTTTGCGATTTTTGTTAGTTTTGAGTTTTTCTTTACTAGTGAACAATGCACAAAAGTTCCGAAAGTCCGTCTTCGTGGCCACGAGGCGTTGAGCGTACTATACAATAAATTTATCCACAGTAACTGTTTGCGCACAATCTATTATACAAAGTCAACATTTTTGAAGAATCTTTCATTTTCTTGTTCTTAGTAATTAGTATAAAAAGGGAATTTGTATAATAATTTAACAACGCCGCGCTTCGCCTCAATGCCAGAGCCAGAAAATGAAAATATTAAATATTTAATTTCTCCAGTGGGAATAAAACACATGACCGGTTGGTCTTACCACATGCTTATGCCCCGTACCACATCTGGCTTCAGGTAAAAGCTATGTTTTATAAGAAAAACAAAAAACTCAAAAAAAGAACGATCTTTATAGTCCATTTATAAAATTTACCTTCCGGCGATCTGAGTCTCAAACTTGTTGGAAACACTTAAACTTTAAGAGTAATTATAACTTACTAATTATCGTTACAAACTTAGTACTTGTTCTAGAGGAAATCTGATATTTTGTTATAAAAATGCCTTTGACGCTTCAAGCTAAGTGTGACAAGCTAACCTTTTTTTATCTTTCGCTTTATTTTCTTGAAAAGTCCATGGTTATAATAAGATGTATACAATTTTTTGATTTAATTATCTATACGCATAAAGGTCGTCGTGCAGTGGGATTGCATCTGACTGTAATATATATATGAGCAACACTATAATGTGCGGGATACAGCATGAAGCTACAAAATAGATTTATAGTTTGCTTGAACTTTAAGAAGTAAAATAGAAATTTCCATTTTTTTCTTGTTGCCGTATGAATTTAGAAGAAATGTTCTCTTTGTGCTCCCCAACACTAACCCACCTACATTCCAAACCATCTAAATCCAGTAGTTTCACCTTTACATTATCTGTCAGTCCCTTAATAACAGAACATTTTATATATATATCTATGTATAGTTATTATTCAGTTATGTGTGTTTTTATATTATTTATGTTATTTTTTGAAAGAAAGGACGGAATGCAAGATCAGTGTAAATGGTAAGATATTAGAACAAGTGAATGAAGTGGTATACTTGGAAAGTATGTTCAGTAGAGATGGAAGATACGAGATGGATGTGGAAAGGCGTATTGCTGCCGGTAACAAGGTTAACGGAGCCTTAGCTGCATTGATGAGACGGCGAAACGTCAGCACAGCTGCTCGTTTGGCCGTACACAATGGAGTGTTGGTACCGACTCTGTGATACGGCGGCGAAACGTGGGTATTACAGAAGAAGAATGAAAGAAAGATGAATGCTGTGGAGATGCGATCTCTTCGCAGGATATGCGGAGTCAGCTTAGCTGATCGAATCCGCAATGAAGAGGTACACAGAATGGCAGGTACTAGCGAGGATGTCACGGTGAGAATGAAGAAGAACGTGCTCAGCTGGTTTGGGCACGTCGAACGAATGAGTGATGAAAGAATGGCAAAGAAGATTTATGATGGAAAAGTGAGCGGTAAGAGAGGTAGGGGGAGACCTCGGTTGACCTTCGAAAACACAGTATCAAAGATACTGGAGGAAGGTCACGTAAAAAGCATGAGGACCCCCCGGAGGGCATGTATGAAGAGGATGATGACAGTGAACGAGGCGAAAGAGGTATGTAGAGACCGTAGCGTTTGGCGCTCCGTTCTCTCTGACTACCCCGCTAGGGATAAAGCATGAAGTTAGTTTAGTTTAGTTTTTAGTTTTTTATATAATATAAAATTTAATGAAACCATAGAAAAAAAGCTTATAAATATAATTAAATCCTATTATACTATCTTTAATATAATCAAAATGGATTATGTCATAAATATTTTTAAAAGGACCTTATTAGTTACTTTAATTACAGAAATAGCAAAAAAATGTTTCTTCTTCAACATCAAAGAAATCGAACGCTTCAATAATTTTAGTTTCCTCTATAAAAAGTTATTAATCATATTATTAGCTTTAATTAAACACTGAGTACGTCATTGGACAGCGACACAGCGACTGATAGTGGATACGATTTGAGGCCGGTCGTGGCGCAGTGGCACGAGGTGTGACTGCAAAACCGACTGGTTGTAGGTTCGATCCCCACTCGAGGAGATGAAATATTTACTTAAATTTATATTTCCATTTCTTCGCTCTGGTGTCGAGGTTAAGTGCGGCGTTGAGTTCTGCCACTCAACACGCAATGCCTCCAGAATCCGGCAGAAAGTGGGGAACGGAGTGTCTTAACACTAGGTTCCCTCTGCCTACCCTGCTGTGTGCGGGATACAGCGTGAAGCTAATTTATTTATTTTATTTGTTAAGAGGACTTCAGAGGACATCGCTATTTGTATTCTTTGATTTTATAATGTGACTTAAGTTTAGTTTTTAGTTTCAGATTCTAAAAAAAAACGTTTATATAGATAATAATTTTTTTTTTAAAGCTGTTAGGTAACGATACCGAAAATATTTTCATTTTCATGGTTATACATCGCGCGAAGTTAAGTACCGGTATCTAGCACAAAATGTAGAGGCATTTGTTGAAATGTGTAGAAAGTGGTGAGTGGAGTATCTTAACACTAGTTTCTTTCTCTTTTTTTTTTAGCTTCCTCGACATAGCAACGTACGCAAACAGAACCTCAGAACCTAGTGTTAAAGCACTTCCCCAATACGACACTTTCCGCTAAATTCTCCAGGCATTGCGTGTTAAGTGGCAGAACTCAACGCCGCCCTTTCCCTTGTTACCAGAGCAAGAAAATGAAAATATAAAAAAATAATTTCTTATAGTCGGAATTGAATCCACAACCGTCGCATTTACAATCGCAAGCTTGTGCCACCTACGCAACGACGGCGTCACGCTTTGTGTATATTTAATAAATTAAACTATAGTTAAGATTTTAAGAATAAAAAGGGAATCATTCAAGTAAAAAAGCAACAAACACAAAAAGCTAACAATACAAAGGCTAAACCTTGAAAATACCTTGAAATGCAGCCTACTATCGTAATCGGATTACAACTTAGTGATTGGTTAAAGTCGATAGTAATATTATATATATATTTTGTAATATTTTCTTTTCATATAGCAGCTTTTCATATATCAACACACAACAGACAATTCTTAATTATTTTCATTTGGTGGCTGAATAAATATGTAGTCAGTAGTGACACAACACTATGGCCTACTTATATTTTTGAGGGAACCTAAATACTTTATGTTATAACATTCCGTTCCCAATAAGACTACGGTAACCCACTTTCCACAAAATTCTGGAAGCATTGCGTGTTGAGTGGCATAACTCAACGCCTCTTGCCTCGTTTCCATTGCGAGGAAATGAAGATCATAAATATTTAATTTCCTAGGGTGCTAATCGAACCCACAACCTGTAACGTTTACAGTCACATGCTTGTGACCCTACGCCACGGCTGACCTCTATTTGTATAATAAAAGACTTCTTTTTTAATCTGCGTATAGCATAAAGGCGGTCATTGTAAATATTTTTACTTCACTTACAGACACTAAAATATGCTAAGTAACTTAATAATTTATGTTAAAATATTTCTGAATGTAAACTTGAAACTACACTTTTTACAATACAACAATAAGAAGAATTTCCATGAAATATCGAAAAAGCGGAGAAATAAATATTAAATATTTCATTTTTTTGAGTAGTACTCGAACCCACAATCTGTCGCGTTTACAGCCAGACGCTTGTGCCACTGCGCTACGATTGACTTCAAAATATTACATTCCATATTATTATAACTAAAAAATA
Organism: Heliconius himera; assembly: GCA_021202915.1. Classification (NCBI taxonomy): domain Eukaryota; kingdom Metazoa; phylum Arthropoda; class Insecta; order Lepidoptera; family Nymphalidae; genus Heliconius; species Heliconius himera. The sequence goes on from JAJHJA010000493.1 coordinate 208,400, forward strand.
TTGCTTAAAAATACACAGAACATCGACATCGATAAGTCACAAACACTATTACTATACAAAAAAAAACAACAAGAACTTGAACAAAGTGAAATTCCAACCAATTAATTCCTTAAAAGGTTGGAAAATATATAAAAGAACTGGAGTAAATCGCTTTACACGATACACTTTTTTCCATTTCACACATTTTTCTGAGTAAAAAAAATCATTCATTGACTTGGTTAGCGAAGATTACTTAGTATCAAGAATCAAACGCTGCGGTTTCTGCATACCTATGTCACTGTCATCACCTACTTCATACATACCATCCGGGGGGTGCTCTTTTTTCTTACGTGGCCTACTTCTATTATCATCGATATTGTGTCCTCAAAGATCAACCGTGGTCTTCCTTTGAATAAGTCTATTGTAATAGGCAAGAATACAAAAACATTGCCTTTTGAATAATATCTATAGAAAGTTTATTTACAAATAGTCTAAATAGGCAGTTGCGTCAGCTTTTTGACGAGTAAGTCCTGTCGAAATAATTTCAACCGTTTCCGAGATTACGCGGACGGGATATTAGTATTTATAAACATTAATAAATACTAATAGCCCATCCGTCATGAGGACATTGTGGAGCAGGGGTACAAGCGTGTAAACGTGACGGTTGTGGGTTCAATTCACACTCGGCAGAACGAAATATTTAATATATTTATTTCCTAAATACTTATTAAGTAAACATATAAAAATATTAACGTAGCGGGATACGTTTTCATACGTTTTCTTTTTTAGTTTAGTTTACTTTTTTAAGTGTGGAATAATACTAACAAACATGTTTAAAAATATCTATTTCCTCCCACTCAACAAGCAATGCCTCAAGAATTCGAAAGTGGAGAACGAAAGTGTCTTAACATTAAGACCTCTTTGCCTACCCTGCTGTATGCGGAATATAGCGTCAAGATGAAAAAAAAAACCAATTTATTACTGTTTCTTCGATCAATGTCTTAGAATACCTATCATTAAAGAGAAAAGCGTATGATACAGTGGCTTATGACAAGACCTTTTGTTACTGGCTAAGTTTGAAATTTGATAATAAAACAAAAAACATAAACAAGACACTCCAAGTTTTCTATTTCAGTAAGTTTAAGAGTGTCTCTATATAAGCTTTACGTGTTTAATTAAGTCATAACCATCAAAAACCTTTGAAACGCGGAAATTTACGGAGATATCATAAACGGCGTTACGCTTGTGGTACACTGGGTGATAATGATATTATTTTGTTTTTATATTACTAATTATTTTTAGCTTCACGTTGTATTCTGCTAATAGTGCTTATAGCATAGTAGGAGAAGTTTTGATTGAGACATGGAGACCTAAAATACTTTGAATTATAGTTAAATCATCAGTTTCTGTTCCAATCAATTAATTAATTGGTCACTGTTATATATTACACATATTTGTAATTTTTACTAAATACTCATTTTAGATAAAGTATCTTTAAGCTATTTAGTTTTAAGTTATTTATTTAGATAAATAACTTAAAATTAAATAGCTTAAAGATAATCGTTCTCCACTATCTGCTCAACTATCGAGACAATGCGTGTTGACCGGAACTCAAAGAACAAAAGTGTTACAAGATCGATGATAATAAAAACAACTCATTCCTACAAGTGGAAATCGAATCTATAACCCTTGCACTTACAGCAAATCTCTATGGCGCCACGAACTTGTAACCCTTTCCGTTAATTACATTTATTTACACTAGATAATTCAAATATTTTTTACTTAGATTGCCAGACGCCAGTCGTGGCGCAGCGACACGAGGTATGACTGCAAAACCGACTGGTTGTCGGTTCGATCCCCACTCGAGGAGATGAAACATTTACTTAAATTTATATCTTCATTTCTTCGCTCTGGTGTCGAGGTTAAGCGCGGCGTTGAGTTCTGCCACTCAACACGCAATGCCTCCAGAATTCGGCAGAAAGTGGGGAACGGAGTGTCTTAACACTAGGTTCCTTCTGCCTACCCTGCTGTTTGTGGGATACAGCGTGAAGCTGATTTATTTATTTATAGATTATTCAAAATAATTACAAATAACAATGTGCCATTTCAATTTATTCACAACTTGTATGATACATGGGAGAGATAGATGCGTCACAAGCCGGATCGTGCCTCTCTATCATTTGTTCCGTGCTATCGCTTTCACGCTCGGCTCAGGCGGAACGTGACGATGAGTCATCTTTTCCGTGAGTGCAGCCGACATTCATCTTTTTATAAGATGTTATTAAAATATGTATCAAAATTCAATTACTATATGTCAAAATATATTTAACCAAGTATGTCTCAACTTAATTTTTAAATTAAAGATGATTAAGTCACGGCTATGATAAGACGGAGGAAGGTTATGAGCGCTAAATCCTACATTTTATTATATTCAAGACGCACATATTTCACGTAATAAGTATGCAATATAATAGCTATAAACTTTACTTGAATTGAAAAAAAAACATTGCTCGTTCCGTTCCTTTTGTTAACTTTATTTTCTTTCAAAAATTATTTGACGTTCACAAGATAGAGAAGTTACATGTTTTATTTTTAAGATGAAATTATTTGACTTTTATTTTTAAATGAGTACTTTCAGCTTCACGCTGTATCCCGCACACTGCAGGGTCGGCAGAGAGAACCTAGCGTTAAGACACTCCGTTCCCCACTCTTTCTGATGAATTCTGAAGGCATTGCGTGTTGAGTGCCAGAACTCAACGCCGCGCTTGTCCTCGACACCAGAGCAAAGAAATGAAAATATAAATTTAAGTAAATATTTCATCTCCTCGAGTGGGGAGCGAACCCACAACCAGTCGGTTTTACAGTCACACTTTGTGCCACTGTGCCACGACTGGCCTCAAATTAAATGAGTACTTTATCTCATAAAAATTTTTATAAACAAAATAAATAAACTTAGAAACGGAATTTGAAACAATAAAACAAAGTATATTTATTTTGTTTATTAATTTTTTTTATCTATTAATCTTAATAAGTAAAAAGAAAAACGAATATTATAATACTTAAGAAATCTTGAGACGGCGTCGTATTGCGTGCATTTTTTTAATTTTTATATACCTAAGGCTGAACATTTCACGTTGTATTGTCAATGTCATTTGGCTATTTCTTAAAGCTTCACACTGTATCATGCATATAGCATAGTAGACAGAAGGGACCTAGTGTTAGACACTCCATTCCACTATACAGAGAGACAATATGTGTTAAGTGGCAAAATCAATGCCGCACTTCGTCTTGTTACTGTCCTCTTCTAAAACGCGACAGCCTCTTACTATATAATTAAATAATCAATTAATTGAAGCTTTTATTTGTTTCATGTGGATCGAGCAGCACAAGGTCGTCGAAGCGGTAAGTTAAGATTATCTCTATATTCAAATTATAAAGCACATACAATTTGTTTGTTTACACGCGCTAATCTCAGGAATTCGGACCTGCTCATTCGAATTTATAAATTATTTATTGTGCTGTCCAGCCCATTTATTGAGGAAGATTGTAGGCTATATCAGCACTAATAGGATATAGGCACTAGCTTTCCTCTGCCTACCCTGCTGTGTGCGGGACACAGTGTGAAGCTGATTTAATTTTTTATTAATAATTTTGATTTAACCCTGTTCCTTGTGTATGCCAGTGTTCAGAGCTACCACCCGCACTTAGAATATAATTATCATGTGCGATATATTCATATGATGAAAATAATTCATTCCATTGAGTGGGAATCGAACTCACAACCGTTGTGTTTACAATTATTTAATAGATCTAAGCAATAATTACACAAATGTTTATGACACATCAAAATAAATCAAAAACATAAAATGCCGTTTCAACAGTTTAAAGCGGATTGTTGTTAATTGTTTAAGTTGTAAAATTTTAATTGTTCGCCCTTCTGTTCGGAAATTTTGATTCTTAACAATTTCTAACTGTCATCGCGTCTTACCCAAGTTTTCAATTCTGGTGTAGATTTTGAGTGCGTGGTAGTGACATTTTGAGAGCATTCTAAAGCTTACGTTTTAGCTTGGGACGTTGTGGTAAGGCAGCGTTTGAGTATAACGACGGTTGTAAGTTCGATTGGAGGAATCTCAATCTCTCGGGGAATGAACTATTTTCATTTTCTCGTTCTAATGGACGTTGACCTTCACCACGCAACATCTCGAAAATTGTGTCTGGAACGGTGTGTCTTAACACTAGGTTCTTTCTGTCTATCCTGCGGAATACAGTGTGAAGCTATAAATAATAATAATATTATTTTTTTTACTTGCATTTTTAGATCGACACGACGTTCGAAACCAAATCGAACCTGACATTCGAAGCGACTCGATACGAAAACGGAAGGAAGTTCATCTGTCAAGCGGTCAACGAAGTGATGATCACCACGAACGAGCATCCTATACACGCCACTAAGGAATTGGAGGTTTGGTGTAAGTTTTCTACTCTTTTTCTATTTTTTTTATTAAAAATCTATTTTTCTTTTAGATAGGACAAAATGCGGCGTCAAGTTTCTCCGCTTAAAACATAATGTTTCCAAATCAGGCAAGGAACGGAGAATTCTCTACAGCCTACACTGTTATATGCAGGATAAACCGTGAAGTTGAAAAAGATAAAGAAGTCAACATAATTATGTTGTGACACAGTGGAGAAATATTTGACTTTACAGTTCAATCGATCGAATCGATTTCTACCGCACTAATTTAAAAAATATACCAACTTCAATGGTTTTTACTGTAGTATTATAGAATACTTATTTATGATGTTTATATATTACATTGCAGATCCGCCGATAGTTCATTTGGGTCCACCCAACATAACAGTCATAGAAGGCTCCAAGATTCTACTGAAAAGTGAATACGTCAGCAACCCGTCCTCCTTGACTGAAGTCATTTGGTATGTACCCACATATTAATTATATAAAATTTACTGTTTATAATAAAATCATAAAACAATGACTTAAAAGATTATAATTTTTTTTTACTTCAAATTATATCTCGCATATAGCAGGGCAGGCACAGGGAACCTTGGAACTTAGAATTAAGACACTTCGTTCGATTTAAGATATTTTCGCTCCCCACTTTCCGCCGCAATTCCGGAGGCATAGCGTATTGAAACTGCGCTTTGCCTGGTTACCAAAACAACAACATGAAATTATTAAATATTTCATTTCTTTGAGTGGAAATCGAACCCATACCTGTTGTGTTTACATTCACACGTTTGTGCCTATTGCGCCATGACATGCCTCGACACTGTAATGTTAGCAAATATTTTAAATACTCTTATATTGAAGGTTCACATTGTAATCATCAAGTATGAATCGCTCTAAGTAGAGTGGTTACATAAATTCAACATAATCTGCTTAACGTGTATAGGAATAAAGAATCTTATTTCTCGCTCGGTTGATACGGAATACCTTATATTCGGTTTTAGAGTTGCTTGGAGTAATGTATTCTATGATGACAATTTACTCCCTGGATTTCATGACGTGAACCTTATACTTATACTTACGCTTATACCTTTGTTTATAAGCTTTTTACAGCTTAATAATATGACTCAACTAACCTCAACTCAGTAATAGACTGTCTGACTGTAAACGTGATGGTTGCGGGTTTGATTCTCTCTCAGAAGAATAAGTTAGTTTCAGTACCTCGCTCTGGTAAAAAAATTAGAAGTTCTGCCACCCAACACGCTGGGTATCGGTGCGTTGGGAGTATTTTAATATTAAGTTCCTTCTGCCTATCCTGCTGTTTGCGGGATACAGCGTCAAGATAAACAACCGTAATTATAAACATATATTTGTACTTTCCTACTCTATTCTTCAAATTGTCTTTTTAATCTTTCCAATACAGAGAGTACGACGTCCATTTTCATACATTTTATACAGAACCTGCCTAAAAAAATTCTGGTCACACATACAAATATTCAAGGGCGTCTCCCAATTCTTCGAAAGTATTACTCAAGGAGATAACGTTCAAACGCATAAGCCTACAGATCCACTGTACGCCCGAAACGATTCATATATCAGAATTGTTCTGAAATGAAATACTTTGCGGGGTATATTTTAAATGAATCTCCTTATATTGGCTTTTTTATCTACACTCTTTTGTGTTCTTTTTACACTTCAATATTTTGATACACATATATTTTTATTTTTTGTAGAGTCGGCAAAAGTCCTCCATACACAAAAACACATATAAAATCTCTCACACTTCTCCCCTCACTCTTCTTTCCAGGTATCGCAACGGAACGAAGATCAACGTGAACAGCTCCCACTACCAAGGCGGCACCAGCGAGCAGCACGCGCTCATCATATTGGACGCCAACGAGACCGACAACGCGTACTACTACACTGTCAGTATGGCGAACAATGTGGGCAATGGTACTACCAACGAGAGTATTTACGTCAATGTGCTATGTAAGTATATCTACTTCGAATCGATACTAAAATTGAACATATTTCTAATTGTTTTTTTTTTTGCAACAATACTGTGTTAATTTATTTCGACTGAGGAGAAAATTTGGACGCAGCAGGATTTGAACCGTCTATAACTTTCCAAGTACTCTGACGAAATTATTTCTATAAATAATAAGAATTTCGACAATGCTTGATAAGAACGTTTAACTTAGTGGCCAGAGCGCTGGGACGGTAGCCGAGAGGTGCGTGTTCAAAAGCCGTGACGGTGAAATTCTTATACGTTTACTAAAACAAAAGTATGGTTTTAGTTTTGGTACGTTTTTACTTACCATAGTCAAAGGTTTTAAATTATTTTTAGTAAACAATTTTAAGTATGACAAACTAAATTTTAAATAGTGACTGTTTACTTAATTTTTTTTTCAGTCAAACCACAAGTACGTCTAACAATGAGCTCACCGAGTCCCATATTAGAAACTGATCATAAGAACGTAACTCTAACATGTGAAGTTGTGAAAGGCAACCCCCCCGTACTCGATGAAGTCATTTGGTATTTGGATGGAGAAATATTGAAGCATTTGCCTGAATGTAATGGGACTGAGGGTAGGTTTTTGGAGTTCTTAAAATGTTTTGTATCCGCAGCGTGAGTTCTGATGTTCAACAATCAACATGTCTCGAGCAACTTGGAGAAAAGTGGGGAGCCTTAACGCTAAGTTCTCTCTGTTTTTCCCGCTGTATCCAGAATATAGCGTGAAGCTGCCAAAAAATAAGGATTTCGTCAATCAATAATGATTTGATGATTTTGGATTTTTTTTAACACAATCAATGCAGAATATTAGTTATTAGAATTATTAAACATAGTGAATATTCTAATATTCGATATCGATTCGTTGATGCGAGAGTTAATTGTCTCAATATAGTAAAATAATTAAAAAATAAATCAATTTTATTGAACAAATACTTACCAAAATTTTGTATTATAGACGAAAGTTCTAAATTAAAAATAAAAAGCCTTCAAAAATATTATTATTATATAAACTCAAATTCAGACATATAACATTTCAGAAAGCCTCTGCAATGAAGTAGACCCATCGATGTTATTATTACAAGACACTACAAAAAGCTTTCATGGCAATTACTCGTGCAAAGGGAAGAACTACGCGGGGTGGGGCGCCGAGAGCGACAAGACGGAACTCGTTGTTAATTGTAAGTATTTTGGGAAAATGTTGTATTTTATTGTTGAGATCATATCGCAATGTTTTTGAGTACAAATCTTACGAATTATATTAATACTTACGTTTTCCAATAATGTAAAAAATGTAAGGTTATGGTATAATTACAACTTTTACTGTAAGGTTGAGGCGGTGGTGTCTTCAAATTTCACTTGAGAGAAAATTTTAACGTTTTCACGGCGTCGGGATTCGCTATTCAACATGCAATGTCTCGAAAATTAGGGGGAAAGTGGGGAGTTGAGCACTATTTACAGAGTGTAAAAAAAAAACAGATTTACTCGGCTAGCTATTATTTTATACCGATTGTTTTAAAAATATATATATATATATATATATATATATATATATATATATATATATATATATATATATATATATATATATATATATATATATATATATATATCAGGCTTCTTCCTCCTTATCTATCAGCCCTGCAAAATATTGGAATATGAGACAGTATATATAGAAAAATACTAATATTATCATGGCATTATGTGATGATAATTAAAAAGTTTTTAAACATTTTCTCTCCAGATCCACCCGGTCCAGCCAAACTGACGTACTCCCCGTGGCGAGTGATAAAGGGCAAGTCGCTAGTACTGACCTGCAACGTGGAAGAGAAGGGGCGGCCGGAGGCGCACCGGTACCGCTGGCAGCGCGGCGGCCGCGTGGTCAGCGACGTGGTGTCGCGCGAGTGGACCGTGGACCCCGTGTCGGTGGACCACCGCGCCGACTTCGCGTGCCGCGCCGTGGGCGGCGGCGGCGACGGCCGCGCCGACTCCGTGCGCGTCGACGTGCTGGGTGAGTGGTGTACGCGCGAGTGGACCGTGGACCCCGTGTCGGTGGACCACCGCGCCGACTCCGTGCGCGTCGACGTGCTGGGTGAGTGGTGTACGCGCGAGTGGACCGTGGACCCCGTGTCGGTGGACCACCGCGCCGTGGGCGGCGGCGCCCATACCATCCAGGGCAGTCCAGAAATCTTCGGCGGTAGTTTGATGTAATAATAATGTCAACTGACAGGACGAATGCCACCTCAGTCTACCATCATGTGATACCACAGACTGCAAAGTGTTCGGAACTTCGGGTTTCCAAAAATATATGAAAATACAAAATATACGCGATTAAATAGTTTAATTTAAAATGAATAATAATCGTGAAAATCAAGGAACTTATTATATATAATATTTATTTTTTATATTTTTCAGCACCACCAAGTTTTAAGTATGCGATGAATCACTACAGTGGAGCTCTATATAAGTCTCAGGTATATTCAGATTTAATTTTTTTTATATATATTTCGTTCCTATATTTAATAGTTACAAAATGAAAAGTGATATTTATAAATATTTAAGTATTTACGTTCCACCATTTGATTGAGTTACACCACGAACACAATACTACCTCCAGAATTCGGGACAAAGTAGAGAACGGAAGTATGTTAATGAAAACGAAGTAACTGATACTTCGCTCCCCACTTTCTTCCCAATTCTTACAATATAAATAATTAAATATCGATTCGACTTTATTGTTAAGTTCTCTCACATATTTTTTTTTTAAATTGAAGATTTTAATTTATACACATATTACACTAAAATTAATCTTAAACACATATATAATCACATATATATAATAATTTTCAGAACATATCCCTATCCTGTACGGTGGAGTGTGCTCCTCTATGTACGGTAGAGTGGCTGAAGGACGGACAGAAAATAGACCCGAATAAGACCGACAAGTATTATGTGGTTGAGAAACGGATAGAGCCGCAGGTTAATAAGAATGATTTTGAGGCTACTGAATCTACTTTGGTACGTTTATATTATTGCTACTAAAATTATTTCTAATTATTATGTAATATTTTGTATTAAACTTATTGTATTATTAATATTTTTTAGCTGTTTGGTCCGCACATAGCAGGGTAGGCAGGGAAAAATTGCGAACCTAGTTTTAAGATACTTCGTTTCCATTAAGACGCTTTCGTTTTCCACCGAATTTCTACCGAATGTTCGAAGTAGTGAGTGGCGGAGGTCGTCGCCTCACTTTGCCTTGTTGCTGTCCGCAGCACTGGAACATGTCGGCGTGGGCGGGCGGCGTGCTGGCGCGCGGCGACGCGGCGCGCTACACGTGCGCGTCGTCGCGCAACGCCGCCGGCGCGCCCGTCGCCAGCACCACCAACTTCGCCGTCGAGTGTACGTACGCCCTTATACATCTCATTTATACATATTTTGTTTTTTTTTAATGGCGTACATTTTTGTGCATTCAAGTATTTGAAACGACAAACTTATTTGTAGAGGCCAGCCGTGGTGCGGAGGCACAAGCTTGCAACTGTAAACTTGACAGGTTACGGGTTCGATGCCCTCCTCGAGAAAATTAAATATTTAATATTTTCACTCTTCTAAAGAAGATATAAAGTAAATATTATATTTTTGCACAGATGAACCTGAAAACATAACGGTGACGCCCGCTGTAGTGTCCGTCATTGAGAATGAAATACCTGCCAAAGTCGTATGCTCCGCCAAGTAAGGAATAATATAATACTTTGTTTACTTTTAAAACCGCTAACACAAAAAAAAATGTCCAAAGAAAAATTTTAAACTCAACTAAAAAAACTAAAAAAAATGTTAAAAACAATGCAATAACAATGCTCCTTTTATTCTTTCTTTATCTATTAAGTTACTTTAATTTTATTATTGGGTAGTGCCGCAATATAAGATATACTGGGTGGGAATGTCAGCTGTCCTTTTACGGGAACTACATATAGGGTTAATTATTTTAAACCCATATCTATAACACTTAATCAAGGTACCTCAACAATTTAGACATATGATTTTTTTCATTTCACGATGTTTATCCATACCTATATTTCGTGTGACGCAGTTATGAATAGTTAACAATAACGTAATCACATATTACTACAAAAAATACTACTAAAGGACAGATTTTGAACTTTGAACTTTGTCGCCAATATCTACGAGTCGATTTCGGAATGAAGCGTGTGGCGGTTTCTCTTTGATAGGTTTATGTGTGCGTGTGTCGTTCTTGCCAAATGGCGTTTTAATTTATTTTGTTTGAAAAAATCACTTTTTAATTTTTGGGAGATTTTTTTTTAATTGTATTAGGCTTTTATAGAGTAGTTAAAGCTGTGGTTTCATTTAAAGTGGTGCTGACACTTCCATCCTGTATAAATACTTGTATATTTCAATAGAATATAATTAAACGTTGGGTATAACGCTTACTAAAGGATAGGTCATTAATGTGATATGCTTTTTTAATTTAATTATAAGTTATTGTTTTATTTTATACATCGTTTCAGTGTTTTTTGTTCCTGGAAGGTATATCCCATGTGTGTATCTTATTCAATCCTATTAAACCATTTTTCAGGATTGGAACCCTGTGTTTCTGTAGTTTTATATATTTAAACAAAATTAATAAGCTCAAACAATGGGTAAAATGTATGATTCCAGTGGGTTCCCGATGCCGAGCTACTCGTGGCGGCGCGAGGGCAGCAGCAAGGGCAGCGCCAAGTCGCACGCCAACGCGTCGCTGATCCTGTCGTCGTCGCACACGCTGCTGCTGGGCGCGGCGGCGCGGCGCCACGCCGGCCGCTACCTCTGCGCCGCGCACAACCGCCACGGCGCCGTGCGCGCCGCCGCGCTGCTCGACGTCATGTGTACGCGCGCGCATTACTATTTATGTTTTTTAATTTTAAAAATACACCTACTAATTTACATCTTTATATATTTTCAGTTATACCTGAATGTGGAATAAAGCAAATAGAAATGAAGGGAGAGCAAGTTCTAGTCTGTACCGCCCACGCTAATCCTTCTGAAGTAAGTTTCTTGATACATCAACTTTATATATGGTTTTATCTATAAAATATTAGTCAACTTTGTTCTTGAGAAGTTTGTTACTGCACCTCGTAATCAATATATTTTTATAAAACAAGAACTGACTCCCCTATTCACTTTTCTTTATACTCATTTATTGACAGTATTGTATGAAAAGAAATACATGAACAATTTTCTATCTCACTTGATCGGAAAATTTTTTTTGTACATTCTAATCTATCTATATATATAAAAGGACTTGTGCTGACTGACTGAGGTAAAACGCACGCAGAGCCGTAACCGCTGATGGTAGAAACGTGAAATTTGGGCAGATTTTTAATTTCATATTCTAGACATCCACTAAGAAGGGAATTTGAAAAATTTTAACCCTAAAGGGATGAAGGGAAATTGGGGTTGAAAGTTTGTATGGAAAAAAAAATAAATCGGCACCTATTTTTATAAAATTTTAAATTCAGACTCTTAAAAACATTTCATTGAACAAGTGTTTCATGGTTTTTTAGAATTCTTCCCCTAGGGGTTCAAATAAGGGGTTAAAAGTTTATACGAAAAAATCATTAAATCGCCACCGATTTTTATATAAATTTAAATTCGTACTGTTAAAAATATTTAATTGAACACGTGTTTCGTGGTTTCTTTAGAATTCACTCCTAATAAGCGGGCGAAGCCGCGCGCGCCCTCTAGTATTTACATAAAACAATTTGAATCCTTATTTATCGTGTTATAAATACCCCATTTATTGAACAAGACTATAAGAATATATTGCTTTATATTACTACCTCCCACACTGAACGTAACACATACACAACTCATTAGTTATTTAGTTCATTTCAATTGAACGCACAATTTCCTTTTTTAACAAACTTCTGTAAAAAGAAAAGATTATCAATTCGACTAATTTTTTTTTAGATTTGTTTATTATTTGAAAATGAATGCTCCCTGTGTGGTCTCATTTTAATTTAGTCCATTTCTGACAATGGTAGGCATGAGAATCCTATATATCTTAAATTTGCATTAAATATATGCATGACAAATAGACGAATAACTCAATATCCCACTAACTGATTTTAATGATTCTTTTTTTATTATAAAGGTTACAACTTCATGGATAGTTTGATGAAAGTTTGGTTAGGTTCTTATTAAGATCCGGTCCAAATTGAAGAAGTCGAATGTTTTTCTTTAAAAAATATATTTTTTTAATATTATTATTATTTATTAACAGGTATCGTTCTCATGGAAACTAAAAAACGACAACGACAGTCTAACGGACGAAAAAATTTGGCAGAACGGTGTACAAAGTTACCTCCGGCTGAGCTCCGCTGTGGACGTCTATAGAACCTACCTTTGCTTTGCGAATAACAGTGTGGGGATGTCGAGACCTTGCGAGAGAGACGTTATGGGTAACAATATTTTAAAATTCTTAGCAAATAAGTCTTTTTCAGGAAACATTTCTATACAGCGGGATTTGAAATAGAAATTTCAACAGAGCTTGATTAGAACATATGGCTTAGTGGTCAGAGCGGCTGGTCAACTTCGAAAAGGCGAGGGTTGAAATCCCACTACGTTCTCTAATTTATATACGTTTCTTAAAACAGTAAGGAAAGCGTTTTTTTATTATTATACATGGTGGAAGTGTCAGCGCTCCTTTCACGGGAACAGCATGTAGGGTAAAATATTTTAAACCCATACCTAAAGAAATTAATTAACATACCCCAACAATTTAGACGTAGGATTTTTTTCATTTCGCGATGTTTATCCATACCTGTATTTCGTGTGACGCAGTTACACATATATATATCGATAACGCTAACACTCAAATACTACTAAAGCAGGGGTTCTCAACCTTTTCTTGATCAAGGATCACTTTTATATAATTCTTAGTAGCCACTATACATGTATGTATAATAAAAATTTACCGTGATAATCAAATAGAAACTTCGCCTCATCAACCCCAGTCATAAACTAAAAATCGTTCGCGGACCATATTTAAGCTTCTGCGGACCACTGGTTGGGAACAAGTGTACTAAAGGTTACATAACTTTGAACTTTGCCGCCAATATCTACGACTCGATTTCAGAATCTCGTGCTGTGTCATCCCGGTCCAGAATAGGGTCATCCTGGTCAGTACCAGGAGTGGTGTCGTAAAAGGCGACTAAAGTACGTGTGGTAGAGTCACGTCGCCAGCAATGGCAACTCGCATGGGCACACTCGACCGGATCATTACCACCCCCGGCATTTAAAACCGGCGTAAAGTAGTGGCTTTATGCCACTGCGTTTCGCATCAGGTAATGCCGGGCTCCGGCGCCCAACCCACCTTACAGGCCGGCAACGCACCTGCAGCTTCTCTGGTGTTGCACGGCGTCGTGGGCGGTGATGATCACTTACCATCAGGTGACCCGAACGCTCGTTTGCCTTGTCTTTTCCATAAAAAAAGAATGATTTCTTGACAAATGGTGTTTTATATTACAACAATAATTTTATTATTTATTTTGTTTGAAAAATTTTTTTTTTTTATTTTTGGTAAAAAATATATTTTTTAATTGTATTAAGCTTTTATAGAGTAGTTAAAACTGTGGTTTTATTTAAAGTGGTGCTGACACTTCCATTGTATATTATCTCTTTTATGGATAAGGTAAAAAAATCTGTCTCAAGACGCTAGTAGTTTAAGTTCAATAGGAATATATCGCCACAATTTATCTAAGAGAGAGAGATATTTTTCAATAAATTAAAGTTATAAATAATAAAAAAAAATGCGTGGGTTATTTTGTGTACATATATTTATGAAAATGTTAAAAATTACTAAAACTAATTGTATTTATGACATGCAGCCAATTTGGAAAGCTACAGTAAGTATGATAAATAACAATTATTGGTTGGAATTGAAATTAAACTTTATATATTTAAAAAAAAAATGTTTTATAATTTACGTTTAAACAATTTGTTAGTACGAAGCAAAGCGCGGCGTTGAGGTCCGCCACTCAACACACAATGCCTTCAGAATTCAGCTGAAAGTGAAAAACGGAGTTGTCTTAATAAGAACGGACTGTCTTAACACTAGGTTCCCATCTTAGCACTAGTCCCTTCTCTGCTATGTGGGAGATACAGCGTGAAGCTAAAAAATAGTAATAAAAATTGAAAATAAATACCAATGTTCTGATATTTATGAGAATGTGGTAAATCCGTCCGTCCGTAAAAGTCATGGCACAGCGGCACAGCGTCTAACTGTAAACGCTGTTGTAGATTCGATAACCGCCCCGGAGAAAGAGGTTTCATCGCTCTAGTAACACAAGACAATGCGCGGCGTTGAGTTTCACCCCTCATAGCGCAAGATGAACGCAGTGTCTTAACCCTAATTTACTTCTGATTGTTTCCAAAGGTAACAAGGTGTGGTGGCGTGATCAACAAAAGCTAATGCTGATAGGAGGCATCGCGCTGGCGGTGCTGGTCCTCACCGTCGTGCTGTGCCTCGTCATTGTGTGCATTTGTCGGCGGATGAGAGCTAAGTCCAAATGTAAGTTTGTTCATTATTCGTTTTTAGTACGTGATTTGAAGATTGCGAGTCTTGTCATTTGATCGGTTTCCAACACTGAAGTAGTTCAAGTGAGGTGGATATAACAATTATAATAGAAATATAACAATAGTTTTTGAGTGAAATTGGAGCAAGCACCAATACTCACAAAATTTCACATTTATAATATTATTAAGAAATATGTTATAAAATTATATTATATGTTATGTTATATGTAAATCATTAAACTAGCGGAGCTCTAAAATATGAATATATTTTTTTTCTTGAACAAGTCACATTTTCTACAAATCACTGTGTTTTAATATAATTGTGTTATTTTACATACTGTTGTTGTTGTTTGTTGCTTTTTTTGTTGTTTATATTTTCTCAATACTTATCAATGAATGCTGATTTAAATTGTAATGCTTGAAATATATCAATTTATGATATTGTATAACATATTCTGAATAGTAAAAAAATACCTAAGCGTTATATTATCATACATTTTAAAAAGAATATTTAAAACAATTTATATTGTTCATAAGAAAATGTTAGTGGGATACTGATTAATAACATTCGAGTTTTTTTTATTTCTATTGAATATTTTTATAATATCTTCGCACAACTAACATTGTCTTATTTCAACATGTTCATTTACATATAACATAATTCACTAATATTGTTGTTTTTTTGTTTGTTTGCTGCGATAACAAAATAATATATAGATAACAATCCAGTTGAGCTCGAGGAGAGGGAAAAGTAAGTATATATTACTTAATAAATCTTAAATTTAGAGAATGTATCTTTGCTATTAGATTTAACATAAAAAAAAAATATATAATCAACATAAAACAACATTCTGTTGTTGATTATATGAACATTTACAATTATTTATAAAATGAAATTAAATGCACACGACTCCAATTATATCGTATATATAATTTATTATTATATTATATACTCGTATGTATATATTAATAATATACTTATTCGTTAGTTTACAATATTTTGAAAATATAATATTTCAGCGTCGCCATTGGTCCGAGCAGACTCGTGGTACACTTTATCGATGCCGCGGGGCGCGTGATATACAAATGCAGGTCATTTTTGACCATACGATTTAATTTTTTTTTTGATTGTTTTAAGTTTTAAAAAGCTTATTTTGAATAATTTAAAAGTAAAATTAGCTTGGCTCGAATACATGATTTGATCTATACATCGGATGAGTATCTATACTTATAATAAATCTGTAGAAAAGTCGTTTCTGTACATTGAAAATATTTAAGAAAAACTTAGCCAGGGTGTTAAAGGATAACTAACAGAATCCATTTCCAACATTTTTGGAATTTTTGTCTGTTTGTCTGTTTGTCTGTTTGTCTGTTTATGTGAACACGTATCACGTAAAAAGTACACAATAAATTTAAGCAACTTTTATACATAAAAATTACAAATAAATCAAGGTAGGTTTTAGTCTTTATTTCATTGTAATCGCTTCACTCTATCAAAAGATATAAGTATTTAAGTTTTCAAGACGTTAATATTTGGGATAGTAAAAAACGACACAAGTAACGCTATCTATTGACTAATAGTAGGTACTAACGAATCTTGATAACGCAAAAAACGTTCTGTGGAGTTAAACACTAATTACGACGGGAGGAATATTAATCATTTTAATACTAAAGAATATTAATCATTTTAATACTAAAGATATAAGTATTTAAGTTTTCAAGAAGTTTATATTTGACATATTAAAAAATCGATACAAGAACGCTATCTATTGACCAATAGTAGGTACTAACGAATCTTGATAACGCAAAAAACGTTCTGTGGAGTTAAACACTAATTACGACGGGAGGAATTTTAATCATTTTAATACTAAAGAATATTAATCATTTTAAATACTAAAGATATAAGTATTTAAGTTTTCAAGAAGTTTATATTTGAGATATTAAAAAATCGATACAAGAACGCTATCTATTGACCAATAGTAGGTACTAACGAATCTTGATAACGCAAAAAACGTTCTGTGGAGTTAAACACTAATTACGACGGAAGGAATATTAATCATTTTAATACTAAAAAATATTAATCATTTTAATACTAAAGATATAAGTATTTAAGTTTTCAAGAAGTTTATATTTGACATATTAAAAAATCGATACAAGAACGCTATCTATTGACCAATAGTAGGTACTAACGAATCTTGATACTCTCTTCCATACGCGTAACGCTATCACTAATTGTGATGGGATCTTAATAGATGGCGCTGTGCATAAAAGAAAATATAGTTTGGAAAGGTTACCGCTACACTTTATCAAAAAATAATGTACTTAAAGTTTTAAAGATATTTATATTTGAAAAAAAAAAGAAATTATTAAGAAATAAATTATTATATTGTTGAGTTATTATCTGCTTAACGTTAATTACGTCATGTAAGTGTAATCTATACTTATAATAAATTTAACATAACATTGTAATATTTTTCTAACAATGCTCGAATGGTTCAGTTGGTTTTACAGTTCAATTGTAAGTCCAAAAGAATGGCTTTAGAAACGTCTTATTTATTTGGCTGTTGATAAATTTACGTATTCTTAAAGTACAATTGTTCATAGTACTAATTATAAAGTAAACTACATTGAATTGTTGGTGAAGATTACCTTCGTAACAGTCTAGCTTAATTCGTAATTATTTATCACAGTGATAAAGAATGACTTAATATTCAAAGAAATATTTTGAATAGGTTCTTCAGTCCGTTCGTTCGTTTATGTTATTAATATTTTTTTAAGAAACGTATAAAAAAATAACTTTTGGGAGCAAAAACGTGCTTTCTACGTATATTCTGTATATCAATTATATATTTAACTAATAATATATGTTACTAATTTAAAAACTGTACAGGAGCTAGATAAGTTATTTTGCAAATAATATCGTGAGTACTAATCCAAATCAATTAATTATTAGTTAAGGCTGTTTGTAATATCTATATTTCTTAAAAGAGTAATCATGTAATTCAAGCGGACAAAGCCGCGAATAAATAATAAAATTATCGTTGTAAAATAAAATACAATTTGTCAAGAACGACGCACGCACATTTTTTTTTTTATCAAAGGGAGACCGCCGCATACGCCTCATTCCGAAATCGAGCTGTAGGTTTTGGCGGCAAAGTTCAAAGTTCTAAAATCTAAAGGTTTTAGTAGTATTTTTGTAGTAGTATGTGTTTACGTTATTGGTATCAAAGCGTAACTGCCTCACACGAAATATAGATATGATTAAACATCGTGAAATGAAAAAAAAAAAACTTACGTCTACACTGTTGCTTAAATTCTTTAGGTATGGAATTAAAATATTTTACCTATATGCTATTTCCGTAAAAGGAGCGCTGACGCACTTCTCTTCTGTTCTTTGTTAAAGGCCAAAGTTGTGGCTGCAACGCGACTGGTGTGGGTCCGATCCCCACTTGGAGGATTGAATTATAATTTAATAATATTTTCATTTCGTTTAATAATATTTTAATTTCGCACATCAGTCACACATTATACGCAATATCTTAATCCTTACATTACAACATAATCTCATAATCTTACGCATAATCTTTACCCTGCTAAAGGCGGGATAAAGCGTGGATCTGGTTTTGACTTTGTGTGAACCGATTAAAATAAAGTCCAGTCCAGTTGAGGCCAGTCGTGGCGCAGCGGCACGAAGTGCAAGCACTCGAGGAGATGAAATATTTACTTAAATTTATATTTCCATTTCTTCGCTCTGGTGTCGAGCGAACGAGAACACGAAAGAACGAGAACACGCAATGCCTCCAGAATTCGGCAGAAAGTGGGGAACGGAGTGTCTTAATACTAGGCTTCCTCTGCCTAACCTGCTGTGTGAGGGATACAGCGTGAAGCTGATTAAAATAAAACTAATATTAAATTGCCAAAATGCAAACAAAAAAGGATTTAAATCGGTTAAGCCGTTTCTGAGATTATCGTGAACAAATTCACAGACAAACAGACAAACTGACCAAGTTCTATTACAATGTTAATTGTAATGTCTTCTATGTACAGACACCGATGAGTTAGGATTTTATTGTAAGTATCGATAAGTTGTGTTTTTATTTCAAAAATTCAAGTGAAGATTCTCATGGGAGGTACGAAAATGCGACCTAAAGTTTTAATAAATTTGTCATTAAAAATCTTCATTGCCTTGCAAACATACATTATAGGTATATCAAAACACGAACATAATTCAGTGTGTTAATTAAATAATTTTGTGGTTTAAGCGGGCGAAGCCGCGAGCGGGTCGCTAGTTTATAATAAAAGTTGTATCAAAACTTTTTCTAACATTTCATTAGCTTTGAAATAATATAAAATTAAAACATTTTTCACTTTGAAATAATACTAAATATAAAGTATGTCACTGAATTAATGACCTCTTAACCTTTTTTTTGATAACATCAAAAATATACCATAAAAGCAAATAGAATAATAGGATAGACCGAGGCGAATCGGATACCGGCGAATAGAATAACAAAAACACAAACCATACTAAAGCATACTATGAAATTTTTATTAGTTAAATAGTAATCATTAATAATCTAGATACGTAAAAAACATAACAAAACTTAAATTGTTCCTAAGTTCTCCTAATAATTAACACAAAATCCATAAAACAAAAATATCCTATTCGCCCCATTTTGTGGAGCGAATAGCGAATTATAATATGTAGAACGAATATAATATAAATTCTAAATATTTTTTTGTAACATTTAGAATTCATATTATTTATGTATATAACTTTGCTATTAATCATCTAAAAAATTGAAATCATAATTCATGAGATCAATATTAATAACTAACGGGCCTTTTCTACCTCCCATATATGTATATTTTCGTGGCACCATTCTTCGCATCTATGGCACTGAGGCAAATCACAAAGAACCATCTTGACAAGCCATTTCAACTTTTCTTTTGATTTTTCTTATTTAATGTTTTGACTTTCTGCAAATTTAAACGCATATTTACAAACCACTTTATGTACCATTCCGAAGCCATGACTCGCTCAGTACAGTAAAAGTTGTGGTAAAATCTTCTCAGTGGTCTCATCTAGAGATGGCCGTCCGCCATGTATCCTAATGAAACCTCTGGAAATGGTGAATCTCCGCTGCTGGACGTAGGATAAATCTTTTGGCCAAAACTTAACTTGCGGCTTTTTTCATTTTGTCTTCGGACCACTCTCCCTTATTTGTCTTTCTTTTGTACGTACAAACAATGAAATAAATCTACAATGAAATAAAAAGGAATCATTAATCTTTAATATGAAATAACACATTAAAAAATACATTTAAAACGTGAGCCACTTCGCCCCCGATAGTAGGATCTGAATAAATAAAGATATTAAAGATATACCATATTAAAGATTTTTTAAGTGAACATTTTGTGCTTATACCTATAACAATTTTCTTAAACCTTAAATATATTCTAAAATAAGCCCTTTTCTAACCAATATGGGATATATAACTCAAAGTTTTAACATAAATCCTTAGATCTAAGAAGATAGAGATCCACGGATGAGTGCCAAAAATGTAAAACCCAACAACCGAAAAGCACTAATGTAAACAACAAATCAAAAAACTACCGTTGAGTAGTAAGGGTGAGATATACTTGATATTCGTCTCACGTTATTTAAAATATCGACGAATTCCTTATAATTGATCCGATTTTCCTCGGCCTACTATATATAACGTAACAATTATTAACATTATCTATAGTCATTAAAAATTAAAAAAATAACTATTTTTTAAAGAAATTCAAAAGGCAGCACCTGCAAAATATTTCTTCAAATACTCATAAAAAAAATTGAATCGTATGCGTGTTTGAGTTTTCAGCTGTATACAACGCTTGGACCAACGGCCTTTATAGAACAAATAGGGCTTACTAACCACCCTTATACCCTCTTTATTATTTGCATGGTCTATCATAACTTTACACATGAGAACACTGTCACTTTATCTTTTAACTCTCAAAAAATATAATATTATATTTATTTGTAATTTTAACAAAAGCAAGACCACACAAGAATTTCAAAGGATCTCTTGCAAGCATATTAATTATAATATTATAAACAGAAAAATTTCTCAAATTTTTCAAAAACTAAAAAATTCCAATTTCATACATACATTGATTGATACATTAAGAAATATTTTGTATACGTAAAATGTTTATTCTTAGGTTCCTAACCGCACTAACACCAGATGTATTGAGACTGACCACAATTAATACTTCAGGTATACATTACTAACAAAATATTAATTATTCATAGATAAAGAATGCTTTCTTTATTTATTTTTGCATTGATTTTGAAAATTTTTCACGTTTGAATTTTTTTTGTGTGTGGTTTTAGTTTTTTCTAAGCATTTTTTGTAGAATTTTAAGAGCAAATGCATCTATTGCATGGAGTTTGGAAAGCATTCTTCTAATATTATTATTATTTATTTTCTTTTTAGCTATGTATATTGTATTTATTGTATATGTAATTAATCATGATTATTATTATTATTTTTGTTTATATTTTTATTCTTTGTGTGTTTGAGTTATTTTGTTTTCGTTTATATTTTATTAACAAAGTCTGGATTCCGAATTACTAATAGGTTATCACATTTTTAAATAACATATATTTTGAAATACAATTCAATTCGAAATGCAGACAAAGTTTATTAAAATAACAAATCATCACATTCCTAACAAATATCTTTTTCATGTTTCTTACAACAGTCCGGATGGTAGCTGTTTAAACGAAGTGTCTATAGCTCATTCCATAATATCACAAGCTTTACCTGCTTTATCGCCACGTTTAAATTTAACATTTAGTCCAAAGTCATCAGATAGAACTAGATTAGTTGATTCACAAAGTACACCTAACTTAGAAATGACCATAAAAGGAACATCTAATACAGAAATTATAAATGAATCTGATAAGCCAGAAACTCCGAAATCTGATAAGAAAGATTCAGATAAAGTACAAACCGTTGTGACACCGAACAAATGGCCTCTTAAGCCTGGAGTGCTAGTACATGTTAATTCCAATCACACTCTCAGTCCAAAAAATCAGGCTAAGCTACAACAAAATAGAGTTCAGAATGACACAGAAAATAATAACTTAGGTCTACTAGAAAGATCTAGAAATACAGATGAGAACAGAACACCACTTAAAATTGAATATTCCAAAAAAACAGGAAAACCCAGAAAACATACACAAGTTGTATCTGGAATTCTCAAAAATCTAAGACGTAAAAGTGATTCATCAGATGATGATAGTGGAAAATATAAAAAAATTAACAAATCAAATAAACGAGCTGTATCATTAGTTCTAAATAAAAATTATGGACCAAAAAGACGTATTCGTTCGTTTTTTCAAAGCGAATCACCGAATGTGATTGTAACGGAAGGAGGTAGATCAATTTTGGACTATATCATGTTATAAGCGTGTGAGATTATATTTAAATGGACAACAAAATATTTAATTTAAAGTATTTGTCTTTATTTTTATCATGTTTTTTTTCTACTTATTTTTTCTTTTTAAAAATATCATCTCATACATATTTACATCACACTTCACTATCACAATACATTTTATGCACGTTCTTACTCACAAATTGTGATTGTAACGTCTTTACAATTTAGCTTTTTACAATACGGTTCTATAATATATAAATAAGTAATAAAGAAAATTTTATGTGAAACTTAAAGTATACAAATTGAAAAGACTACATACACCAAGGAAAAATTTAATAATACCAATTAAAAACATTTCAAGTGTCCACATTTTTAAGCTATTCTCTTCAAAAAATACAAAGATATTTCAAATACTACTAAACCGATTGTGATAAACTTGAACTTATATCAAAAATCTTTTTAATTATGTCAAAAAAAAACCATTTCGATATGGTTTTGAACTTACGAGAATTTTGTGGACAAACAAAAACACACCTATTAAAAAAAATTGCGCATATGTATGCTAATAATAAAGAGATACCAAATTTTATTCAATTTGAATATTACCACATGTCAAACTGATAATTTCCTTTTGTTAAATCGATTAAAAATCATAAAATTTTCTTGTATTGTAAAATTATTTACTGCATGTTAAATTACAATTAATATTTATATTATTATTTGCATTTTTAATGTAATAGCATGATTTTAGTTGTATCGTTTAAAAGGCCTGATAGAATTTGCACAGTCAATACTAGTATCACCACAAACGACTCGAAGAACACACGGAAAAGAAAGAAACCCGGCGAAAGTAAGTAAGCGCGTTTGTGTTGTACGCTTTATTAATAATTTAAAATAGTATACTTTAATTTATTATTTGCAAATTGTATATTTTTACATTTCAAAGTAAATATCCAAAAAAAATCTGAATAATTTAATGACAAAGAAGGAAATATTATGATTCATAATATAATTTTTTAAATGATAAAAATATAGACGCTTTCTTAATATTCTGGTCAATAATAATGTTACGTTTTATGATCAGTATGAGGACACAATTTGTCTGAACAATAATAGAGGCTAAGATGTGTCTATAAATAAAAGATTATAAAATAATTCAAAATATTCTTTAAAAATGTATGTTAATAATTTCAGGCCCACCTACGAATGGCGTAGATAATGCGGCGAACGGCAACCTCGCGGACAACGGCCTCTACGAAAATTTGCCGTTCCACGGTCTACAACAACCACCTAATAAGGTTAGTATGGTTAATTATTAGATTATTAAAATGTAAAAGTTCTTTATATAATACCATATTATACTTGTACTAATAATAATATGCAGAACAACATATGTAGAACATTTCCTTTTACTTTTCACTTGAATGTATAATATAAATCAAAATCATATTATTTTATATTTTCATTTACTTTATAACTTCAGTTTCCATTTATGTTGTATTATTTTTTTATGTTTGGCTTTACTATTAATTTGCGTTTATTTTTCTTTTCATGTTTTATTTTGGCATGAATAACAGCCTGTACAAGCGATTCAACCTAGGATTGTAGAAACTAACCAAAAAACTGTTAAAGGCATTGAGGCTTTGCAAAAACAATTGACAACCAATCCATCATTTACACCTCGAGTTGTTTGCCCGCCTTTCGTGCAAAATGCTTTAAACTATCCTTTAAAAAAATCTAGTACTAATTATCAACCTTATGGTGTACCAGTTTTATCTCCCATACAACAAATGTATCCTCTACATCAAACAGTATTACTCAACCCCTATCTGCCTCAAATGCCACTATTGAAACAATATCCAACTATAGAAGAAGAAATTATTGATACAAAAAAGTTCAGCTCTTTGAATACTAGAAATGTGAAAACGAAGCCAAAGTTTCAATCTATGAGAATTGTTAGAAAGAGAAATATTGAAAGATTCTATCCCAATACGGAATATGGAGAGAATTTCAACGAAATTAACAATAATAGCAAAAATACAACAGATTCTGATGAAGTCGTAGATTCCGAGGACAATATATATGAAAATTTTCCTACGCTACTAAAAATAAAATCAAATGTGAGTGGAGTCGAACATTTTGAAAATTTAACAGATTCAATACAAGTTTGCGAAGAAAGTATGGAAGATATGAATACTTCGAAAACTTCCTTAAATAGACCAGTTCCAGCTCCGAGAACTAAAATTACACCATTAAATTCACCATCGAAATCTGATCATGTTTACGTAAATTTATCAATGCCGTTGATAAGTTCACGTTGTAGTGCTTCGGTAGACGTAGTCGATGCACCAATAAGATCATCGAAGTCCGAAGAAAACATATCAAAACAGAAAACCCATGAAAATAAAACCAAAAATGTACAAGCCGTACCAAAACGAACTACCAGTCTAAAAAATGTAACTGATATAAATATTGATGATAATGATGATGAAAAAGATAATGATATTAATGAAGAGAAAAGCACTAAACCAAACATAATTGGCATAACTCCTAAGAGAACTTCAATTACATTACCATCCACGTCTCTAGTACGATCTGTGGTCAACCAACTGAACGACCAAGGTATAAACAAAGGTTCTTTACCAAGAAAACAAATTATTTTACCAAATAAAACTTTACAAATACCGAAATTAACAGAAAAACCGATACCAAAAAGAAATTTAGTTCAACGTAGCAATTCTGTACAGATTAGTTTACCTAAAAACAGTGAAATCGCTCAGGTATAAACGCTTTGTATGTTTTCATTTTGTTCATCTCGTTATATACTATGTGTTGTATCGCTAACAGACTAACGAACTAACATTTCATTTTCAGAATACTAACATACAGCAGCAATATCTCCAAAGAAACTTCACCAATATGTCCAAAGGAAAAAATAAGAAAAATTTTCAAATTCCACTGCAAAAACATCACAGTTTTTGTTATTTCCAACCAATACGAGTAGATAAAAGGATTCCCGTGAACCAAGAAACTTATAATAATACGATTGGCCCCATATACCAGCCCGAAACTCAATATTACACTAAAACTCTAAACCGAAGTAGAGATAAAACTCAAAAATTAAACAGATTAAAGAAATCTGAAAGTCTCCGCGAGAAACTTTCTTGTGTTGGCATTTACGATAACTATGAGAAACCAAACTATCCCGAACCAGACTACAGTAGCGATAGAAAAAACTATTTACAATTCTTAAAAGGCAACTACATATCAAACTCAACTAGAAATTTAAGCCCCGACTACACTTATAATGCTAATTTTAACACTTTATGCAAAGAAGATAGGCCTAAAAATAAAAAATTAGTATATGCAGATTTAGCGTTAGGTAATCATAATTTAAAATTTAAAAACACAGTCAATTCCAATAAACATTTATATACTGTAGGTAACGTAGAAAATAAAGAAAGTAATTCTAGTTACAAAAGTAATGTATCGAATAGGAAAAGTCAACAGAGAAGCGATTACGCGACTCTGAAGTTCAATGAGATAGACGTATAGAGGTGAGTTTTTGACTAACTTAACTAAGATATACTTTAATTTAATTTATTTTAAGCCATTTTTTGATCGTCAGCGAAGGCATTATGTTTAGAAAAAAATACCCAGAATCCATTTTATTTTTTTGCACATAAACTTCTTTGTATTGTATGACTAGACTAAAGGGGAAATCCTTTTTATTGTTATTTTTTTTTCTTTTAATAAAGAAAAGCATGCTTTGTGCATTGGACTAAACACCGACATTTAGTAGCAGCGAGTTTTTTACACTTACAAAGTATACAAGAATCGCAAGTTCAATTCCTGCTACTTCCAAAATGTTTTGTGAAATTTAACACAAACACACAACCCATTAGAATATATAATATTTTTTTCATCTTTTTGGCAAAACAATTTTTCTTCGTGTTTTGACATTATTATTATTTTAAAAATTATTAAAATCCAACGGAGTTCTGTCTAAATTTTTATAAAAAAATGGTTTTTTTTTACAAAACCACTAAATTCTAGCAATATTTCAAAACATTGTTTAGTAATTTTGATATATTGTACAAACATTTGCATTCGTGCATGTAATCATTGTTGTGACGTTTGTCTTTCTGTCCATAGGCCCGCTTTGCCAAGAGCGACACGTACATTTTCTAAATAAAAAGGTAATTTTAATATCGTTATTTAACTGTCCCAATGCTTCGCAAAAGTTTATTTTATTAATGTATGTTATTACTAACATATAGCTTGGCCATTTTTGTTACTAATTTTGTTGTTTACTTTTGTTTCTTTTAGCATTTGTTGTATTTTAAAAGATAAATGTTGCCATTCTCTACTTTCTCGATATTTTATATACTGAGGTATAAGCGATAGAATTCAGCCATTAGCAGCAAAAAAAATATATAACATTAAACCCAGTCTTGGCGCAGAGGCCCAAGAGTGCGAATGTAAACGCAACAGGTTGTGGGTTCGATTCTCACTCGAGAAAATGAAATATTTAATGTTTTCATTTCTCCGCCTTGGTAACAAGGCTAAGCGCAGGGTTGAGTTCCGCTACTCATCTCCTGAATTTGGCGTAAAGTGGGGAACGGAAGTGTCTACGGGGACGGTGTACGTTAACACTGAGCTCCCAGGTTATCTCTGTCTACAATGAGATTTAGTATAAAGCTTAAAATATGAAAAACTTCACCTAATCTTCATATTATATACCTTATCGTGTATTTATATTTTCCAACATTACAGCCATTCAGACCTGAAGATCAATTTATATACGCAGACGCGGATATGAAAGATTATGGACCCATTAACTACAAGGCGGCGTCAATTTATGCGCAAATGAAAAAAGTCAAAAATCAACAAAAATTACAGGAAATATACGAAAAGGAGCACCCCGATGATGATATGTTGTGAAAATTATCAGATTGTTGTGTTGCTTTTATTTAAATTGTTGTTTCAAATTTAACATATTAATGGGCGTGATTCTTTCTGTCTTATAAATAAATAATTTTTATTAATTATTTTAATTTGCAGAATAATGTTTAAAATATCATCTTTTTTCTCTATTTATGTCATAAATAATTTTAAACTTAAAAAAAATATTATTACAATTGTTTTATTTTTGCAGAACATGATGGCTTTTTATAGAATTAATGCTAGAATAATTTTAACAATACCAAATTTAATATTTTAAGTTATTTTCTAAGAACAATCATCAGTTATTAACGTTTAACGTTTGTAACATCTTTTTAATTTTGAATTTTCAATAGAAATTATTGCAAAAAAATCGAGACTGTAAACGAAATATGGATTACAAATAATATGACCCCAAGTGTATATGATCACTTAGTGTTTGTAAATAAAAGTAGTTTTCTTATAAATGGACATAAATTTAATATTTAAAACTAAGATTTAGTTCCGGCTCCCTATTAAATATTTTACTTTAAAACAAAAGCATTTGCAATTGAAAAATAAGAAAAAACTTCTATTTCATGGGAAAAAATTATATTTTTGATACCTTTCCGTTTACAATGTTGATTTTAGTCTGATTTTTTTAAATAACTTAAATACTGCATTTATATTAATTACATTACGATCATATTATTCAATTGCAATGCATTGAAAGCTTAAAGTAGACGATCTGCTAGTTTGTTGTCCGTCCAAACGGGAAACTCTATGACCTATTTCATTTTAGCTAAACCCATATCTGTAAAAATTAGTGTATATCTTAAATGTATAGTCAAAAATAATATAAAAGATACTTAAGTAGCCAAAAGTAGCGCGATAGTCGCGCGGTATGTAGATGTGTTCACGAGGTACGAGTATGTTTATACACAAACGGCCCGTAGTGTAATTGGCTTTTTGAGTTATTTCCTTTTGTAAATTTCTTATTTTTTTTCTTGAAGAATTTTAAATCAAAAAATATGTATAATTTCACTTCCTACAATATATTTTTACTTTTAAGAATAATTAAAAAAATAATTGTGAGATTTAACATTAATTTTCTTCTATACTAATGTAAATATAATTTCAAAATGGAAAATATTACACTTAAATTGGATTGTAGTTGTTGTATTTTAACAAAAAATTGAGAGGAAAGTTATCGTTGAATCCGTTTTAGATTTTTTAACAGCGGTTTTATAAAACCAAAGCACTTTAGTGCATACGTTGATAGCGGATTGGGTACAACATGGATTTATACCTTTAGGATACCTTTTAAAAATAGTCGGTCTGTCCCTTATTTAGTAGCTATCCTGATTTTTCATGATTCAGCTAATATTATTATAAAAGAATATGTTTAAGTCAGTGTTCTATTCAATCCGAAGCAATAGTTGAAGGAAACGTAAGTTAACATATTTTGTACATAAATGTAACTTGTTAAAATATTGTCAGATAGTAATGAATAAATAATTTATGGATTTTGTCATATTGTTTCATATCTGGTTCTAGCACGTCAAACGAATGAGTAATGAAAGAATGGCAAAAAGGATTTATGAAAGAAAAATGAGCGGTAAAAGAGGTAGAGGGAAACTTCGGCTGACCTGAGGTATGCAGAGGACCGTAGCGTTTCTCGCTCCGCTCTCCGGACTACCCGACTACCCCGCTAGGAAGACAGCGTAAAGCTAGATTGGATTAGATTAGATTGTTTTAAAATTAAATGTTGTGTTTTTGGCCGGCTCTAGGCTCAGTAGAACTACCTCCCTCGTGGATTTCTGTTGGACTAACGTTACTGGCGTTTTTGATAACTCGAAAATGCTAATAATGGCCTAAAAGGAATCGTGGTGTCAAATTTCACAAAAGTATATATTGAACATACAACACCAGTTCAATAAAATAAAGAATATTTTTATAATTTTATTTTACAAATATTGATCGATACAGAATATAAACTAAAAAATATCACAGTCATGCTTTATAGAATTTATATTTAAATAATATTACTATTCTTTTCCGTATCCGAAGGGTTTTTTTTATTATTACCCACGTAATTCTCGTCTGGTGGGTAATTTACTAGTAAAGGTTGCACATAGTAAATATTACTCGAGTACATATGTGATAAAGAGGCCTAACTCATTTAATTAATAATTTAATGGATATGAAGTCCTTTTTTCTTGTAAAATTGTAACAAAAATATAATTTCTTTATTATTTATAAATATATATTTATATTTTTTTATATTTTTTTATTTTCATTTTGCAATATACTTGTAATATCGCCTTGCTTTTTTGTTATTTTGAAATTAGGCAACTTTACCACTGGTGGTACTCTTAGTAAAAAATCAAACATTAAAGTACCTAATATACTTATTCTACACACATAACATACACTATACGAGTATTTTTTTGTTCGGTTAATTTTGAACTAATTAATACATAAATTTATCTGTTATAAAATTTATACATCGTCGCTTCGGTGGTGAAAAGATCGAAACAATGTCACGAAAACAATATATTTTGACTCTTTAATTTCTGAATTAAAAAGTCAAAATATATTAAGATTTTGTGGGATTTTTATGGTATTTTATCGTGTTGAAATTATTTTTTTTCTTAATAGTTAAAAAATTTATATTATTATAGTATTTTTTTTTAATTTTGGTTTTTATTGTGACGTTATCTCTTTTACGATGCGACTTTTCATAAAAGAAATAGGTTTTCATTTGCTATTTTTGAACTAAATATTTCTAAGTCTACTAAACACGAGCTAACCTTTTACAATGAAAATTTTCAAATCATTTTTGTAAGTTGACTTTTATATAGAAAATTTTCACGTTACATTTGATTACTTTCTCCAAAAAAATCAATCTATCAAATATTATTATATATCTATACGATATACAAAGCTAATGGTTATATAATACAAAGTAAAGAAAACTTTCAAATTAAATAGAAATCGTATTTGTCCCTTCCAAAGTATACGTAATCAGAGCACCATTTCCTGGCTTGTAAGTCTGTGGAGCAGCAGGCGGGGTACGCGAGACGAGACTTCGTTAGTTTAGCGCATCTTTGACAGAGGTCCAACAGCTCGTCCTGTGAAGGAAAAAAGTAATATTCAGAACATTCTCTATATCTACTAAAAGATTGTATAGTTGAACCCACTAATCTCAGGAACTAATTAAAAAATATTTTTTGTGTCAGATATTTATTGTGGATTAATGTGATTACGTTATACTTATATTTATTTATTTTTTCCTTTCCACACTTCCGTTCCCCACTTTCTGGAGAATTCTGAAGACATTGCGTGTTGAGTAGAAGACCTTAACGCCGCGCTTTGTCTTGACACCAGAGCAAGGAAATAAAATTATTCAATATTTAATTTCCTCGGCATCGAACCCACAACCGTGCTTATAGTAATTAGTGTAGGTATAGGTATATATGTACTTACATCTGTATGACACTCTGCCGACTCAGTGAAAACACCGCTCCCTGGTGAAAGCCACGGCGGTTTGGCGTTCGATTCCTGTATGTAAGCCAATATGCATACCAGGATGAATAGGAATATACTCGTTTTCTGTAACAAACAAAAACAAAATTTTAGTATAACTTTATATATGAATAAGTCCTTAAAATGGCGACGTTGAGTTTCGATACTCAGCACGCAATGCCTTAAAAATTCAGCGGAAAGTGGAAAACAGAGTGTCTACGACACAAGGTTCCCTCTACCTACCCTGCTATATGCGGAATACAGCGTGAAGCTGGTAATTATTTCCACTTTTGGAGGAATTATTTATTTTAACCAATGCGGCGTTGAATGAACGCTGCATTGGTTAAAATAAATGAAAAATAGATAAAAATTGTTTATTAATTCACGGTGCTCATACCGTGCTAGGGGATATGAGTCTACCTGGCCCGCATACTGTGTGCAAATAAACGAAAAAAATAAAAATACCAGTTTCACGCATTTTCCCACATAGCGAGTTAGGCAAAGGGAACCTAAAGAAAACAGTGAACGGAGTATCGTATAAAAATGTTAGTTTAATGCCCTGAGATTTAAGACCCAAGCTTATTATAATTTTTACAATATAAAACTATTACTAAATGTAGATATATGGTATAGAACAATAGTAAACGAAATAAGTTCTTTGATTTTCACAATTATTACACATTTTAAATGAAACTATTTTAACCGGATTAATCGCGTATATTTTAAATTATAGATTTTGGAAACTCGACGTTTCGAACACTTTGCAGTAGTCCGTGGTTCCGGGTAGACTGAGGTGGCATTCGTCTGTCAGTTGACATAATTATTATATCAAACTACCTCCAACGATTTCTTAATTGGATTCCTGCAGAATGAGCTGATAATATCTTGCCCTCTGGTATGATGGGTTTGAGATTTCAATGATTTTATGAGTGGGTCCCAGGTGGTAGAAAGTTTCCAGCCGTCTTCTCTATTGAAATTAGGATGTTTTTGTATTTCAATAGCCTCGCGGATCATTCTAGGAATGTATCTGTTTTCCTTAGCGAGGATTTGGGTTTTATCAAACCTAATGTAGTGGCTGGGTTTATCCACAGTATGCGCACACACAGATGACTTCGATACATGCCCATTCTTGATATCGGAGATGTGTACCTTCACCCTAACACCGATGTTTGTCTTTGTTTGACCGAAGCCACAGTCACTTCTAGTTTATATACACCTGCACTCTGTAAAGAATTATTACTTTTCACTGGTCTCAAGAAT